>JAPKLW010002063.1:30195-120794 GCA_026898455.1 Plectranthus barbatus
TTGTTGGCCACATCTTAGGATTAACTAGTTGATTACTTGAGACGTAACTGTAATAGTTTTCAATCGAAAGAGATTTTCACAATATAATCTGATTTCTTGTCGTAACTGAAGGAGATTGATTGTAGGGATAAATCTGTAGATCTTTGGAGTTAATTAATTTATCATGAGACCGAGCGGAGATAGGTAATTAATTAATCCACTTTATGAATTGTCCAATAAAGAAGTTCATAATACCTTTCTGATGTTTCACTACGAAGAGGAATTAAATTGGGAATTAATCAATTCATTCATCCATGTCATACTTAATAAGGAGATATCCCTAGAATCTGTATTTCTCATAACTATATTCAACCAAAGTATTTTAAATTACTGTTTACTTTTTACTCGCAAGAATTATGATTTCCAAAACAACCAAAACCCAAAACTTTGCTTTTCCTAACCAGTATTTTAAGAACGCCTGATTTAGTATTTAGGATTTTTCGTCGTTTCATTCCCTGTGGGATCGATAATTTTCATTTGCCGCTATATTATTAGCTTTGCTAAGTCGCTGTTAAATAATTTACCGATCAAATTTTGGCGCCGTTGCCGGGGAGAGAACAGAATTAATCTTACTATTAAATCTGTGATTAAAATACTGATTTAGACTGTAATTTTCGTATTTTCCTTTAATTTCTCGTATTTTCGTAAATCACGTCGATCGACGCAATATCACGTTGATCGATGCAGTGTTTTCTTCCTCGTCGATCGACGCTTAATCTCGTCGATCAACGCCGTATTTGTTTTCAGATTTTCAGTTTTGCATATTTCAGTTCGTTCCGTTTATTTTCAGTCTTACTTCATGATAGCGCGTTTCGCAACGCGCTATAACTGCAAGTGTACAGACCACTGCAGAGGGCAAGTAATAATTTTATCAAACTCAAGGACTGCAGGCTCGAAGTATAATCAAGCACTAAAGCATAGACACCGTACTACTATCTAGGCGAATTAGAAAATGAGGTTGGTTTATTTAAAACTATCAATGATTTAAAAGCAAAGTAAAGTAAATGACTAATTTAGCTGGTTTTAGAAAACTTATGAGAAAACAGGATTCCAGGGCAATCCACTTTGAATAATTATCAAACAACTCTTTATGTAATTCAATCCCAATTTAATTCCCAAAGATGTGAGTTAATCGCAAATGTATTATCAGGTGATCCTCTCGGACTCTAAACCATAACATGGAAATAAAATATCAAGTGATTCCTCTCGGACATACAAAAGACTTTTACTCTTGATTAAAAACCTTAGATTTCAAAACCCTTCAAAAGTTCAATTTCCTCTCGGACAATTGTTCTAATAAATCTGATTTATTTGCGTCTTAATTGATATCCTAGACCTCTCGGTTCAAAAACTACCAATTCAAATCACAATCAATGGCCAGTATCTTGCAATTAATGAAAATCCCAAAGAAATCAGAACATCAATGGAACAGGAACATTAAATCACATAAATTGTTGAATGAATATTTACAAAGTTTCAAACCCTAGAATCCATGAATAAACTTAGCCAATCATGCTAAGTTTTAGAAAAACAAAAGGATAAAGAGTCACAAGAACAGAAATCATGGAAATTAAAAATCCGTGGTGTCTTCAATCTTCAATTCCTGGATTGCTCTTCAAGTTCCCCTCGATTTTGCTGTGAATTCTAAGCTCTCTAATTTCAGAAATTGTAAAAAGGAACCTTATTTAGGTTCAGGGACGTCCTATTTATAATTGGGGCTTTTCAAATCTCCAAAAGATATGGTTTTGGGCTTCAGATTCGTCAGAATACGTCAAATCGTGACAAAATCGGCGGTTTGGATTGCCCGATCGGCGACCGCCGGTCATGCATGTGGGTCGCCAAACGTGTGTCGAGAGCCGGTTTGAAAATCCGCAGAATCGGCGACCCATCTACATACCCGGCGGTCGCCGGTTGTGTCATTTGGGTCGCCGGACATGTGCCTTGAGAAATGGCTGGAAAATCATAATCGGCGACCCATCTACAAGACCGGCGATCGCCGGTTGTGTCATTTGGGTCGCCGATTCCGTCTCGAACGTGATTTCGGTGAACTCTTCAGTATTTTCTGACTTTTTCCTCTTCCCAGTGCAAGCTAGCATCGATTGGCCCCAGGGTACTTGGTCAAATCTTGTAAACAACTCAAATGTGCGTGAAATCTGCATAAACAACCACAAACCAGACCAAACGTAATAATTCCAAAAAGAATATGAATAATGTATGAAAACACCACGTAATAATCCAATCTAAGGTCAAAAGTGAGCAAATCCACATCAGTAAAATGCTCAAAGTGAGTGTTTATCACTTCACTGCCTCCTTTGCTGTACAGGTAGTGCATGAATACGCGAGCCAGAGGAAAGGATCCGCTATATTATCACCCGGATATTGAAGCCACTTGCAGAAAGATCCGAAAGAATAATCTTGCTCAGGAAGGCTCGAGTAATCAAACAATGGAAGATAACGTGCCACAGCCGGTTATTCAACCGCAACCACCAATGCTAACTGTAGAAGAGGAAGCTGTGCTTCTGCAAGAAGTTCAAGCTATGAGGGCACAGATCCAACAGTTCAACCTGGAGAGAGACCTCGAGAGGAACAATTCGAATGGAAGGGATGTTCGCCATAACCCGCTGTTTGATGACAATCCCGATAATGGAGAGGATGACAACGAGGATCCACCAGGGGATTCTGACGATGAGGAAGAAGAGGAGGCCATGCAGAACCATTATAAACCTCGGTTCAAGGAAACTGACTTCAGGATTGGCATCAATGCCAATAATTTTGAACTGAAGACCGGATTAGTGCAGATGGTGCAGCAAAACCAATTTGGAGGAAGACCAACTGAAGATCCTTATGCACATCTGGATAAGTTCCTGATGCTCTGCAACAGTGTCAAAATCGGAGGAGTCAGCAAGAGTGCCATCCGAATGCGACTGCTCGCATTCTCTCTGTGGGATAAGGCACAATCATGGTTCACTGCATTGGACAAGGGGAGCATAAGCACATGGACTGAACTGAGGAATAAGTTCTTGGAGGACTTTTTCCCTCCAAACGTCATCAGGCAGCGAAGAAAAGAAATCATCAGGTTCGCTCAACGACCCAATGAAAGCTTCAGTGAGACGTGGGATAAATTCAAAGAGCTGCTGAGATCATGCCCCGGACATGGTTTTCTGCCAGGGGAACAGGCAGAGGCCTTTTACGAAGGGCTCAATGAAAAGACCATCAAATTGGTGGACACCACACTAGGTGACTCCGTCATGACGAAGAGCGGAAAGAAAGCCATGGAATTCTTCCAAAAGATGGCTAACAACACTCAAAGGTGGTCCTCATGCCGAACTCGGCCTGTAAAAGTAATCGAGAAAGTAGTGGAGAAAGTCGCCGAACAACCTGATCTGGCAACTGAACTGAAGAAGCTAAAGGAAGAATTCGTGACTCTAAAGCAAGAGAAAGCAGTCGCTGCTGTCGAGACGATACAAGCTCCAACTGAGGGGGACAATGCTGAGGTAAATTTCATTCAAAGGGGCGGCTATCAAAACAATTACCGAGGAGGATTTCAGCAACACAATCAGCAGCATAACCAGCCCTATACCTTCAATCACGCGAGGAATCACCCTGGATTCTCCTACTCAAACCCTCAAGCTGCAGAGCAACCACCACCAGGATTTGTCGTACAGGATGGGGCGATAGTGGAGAAGAAGAAGCCAAATCTCGAGGAGATTTTGGCTAAGTTCATGGAAGGCTCCACCGATACGGTAGCCAAGCTCAAACAAGAAATATCGGGCGTGAACACCAAGGTTGATCAGGTGCAGAAGCATGTGCAGATCATTGAGAATCAAGTCAGCCAGATCGCTGATGCTCTTGGAACGAAACACAAGCCGGGACAACTCCCTAGCAACACTCAGGTCAACCCCAAGAACCAGAATCAGAGGAATCAAGTGAACGCCATAACTCTGAGAGGGGGTAAGTCCTATGAAGGGCCAACGCAAGAAGGGACAAATACCCGGGATGAAGGAGAAATCGAGTAAGACGAAGAGGTCAGGGCAGATGAAGTCCCGTCGACCGACGCGAGGTCTCTGTCGATCGACGAAGCACCAAAGTCCCCGTCGATCGACGCTGATGCTTGTCGATCAACGTCTCCCCCTGCTCCACCTCCGAAGAAACCACCTCTGCCATTTTCGCAGCGGTTTGCCAAGGCCAAGATGAACGAAATGTATGCACGATTTCTGGAGACGATGAAGAAGGTGCACATCAACATTCCATTGGTCGAAGCCTTGCAGGAAATGCCCGGATACATCAAGTTCCTGAAAGACATGGTCTCTCAGAAATGACCCTTTTTAGAGCATGAGACGGTCAACCTGTTCGAAGAATGCAGCGCTATCATCCAAAAGAAGATGCCAATCAAAAGGGAAGATCCAGGCTCCTTCACAATCTCCTGCATCATCGGAGGGGAGACCTTTGGGAAAGTCCTCTGCGATTCTGGTGCTTCAATCAACCTGATGCCATTGTCAATCTTCAAGCGGTTGAAGATCGGAAGTATCAAGCCCACAACAATCTCGCTTCAGATGGCCGATCGATCAGTCACTTACCCGAAAGGCATTGTGGAAGATGTGCTGGTGGAGGTGAAAGACTTCATTATCCCAGCCAATTTCGTGGTGCTCGATATGGAAGAGGATCGCAACATCCCTTTGATCCTTGGAAGACCATTCCTGAAAACCGGAGGAGCATTGATCGATATTCGAGACGGCAAACTCACATTCAGAGTGAACAATGAGTCGGTGACATTCTCGATCTACAAGGCAATGCAGAAGCACAATTATGGAAGCTACACAGAAGAATGCCACATGATCAACTGCTTCAGCCCGGTAATGTCTTCTCTATTCACCTCTCTCAAAAGCGAACCAGACTTCCTGGAAAACTGCTTGCAACACTCTTTGTTCTCGTCAACAAATTTGGACGAGGCAACTGAGGAAATCTTGGATCTGGTCATGGAGCTGGACTTGTTCGAGGAAATAACTCGGGAAAAAGAAATCAAAGAGAACTATTGCCTGATCGATACAGCCAGAGCAACTCTGAAAGGGTGGAAAACAAGCTCCTGTCGATCGACGCCACTGCATCATCAATCGAGGCCGCTGCAAAAACCACGTCGATCAATGGAGGGTCTTCATCGATCGACGGCGACCTGAGGTAGCCGTGCTCCAGCTCTGATCCACCAGTTCTGGAACTCAAGACACTTCCGGCACATCTCAGGTACGCATTTCTGGGTTCTGATGATACTTACCCTGTCATTGTTTATGCCTATCTTACACAGGGGGAGTTGGACAAACTGCTGCGAATTCTGCGGAAATACAAGTCCGCCATCGGATGGACTTTGGGGGATATCAAGGGAATCTACCCTTTGCTGTGCATGCATAAAATCATCCTTGAAGAAGAAGCCAAACCGAAGAGACAAGCACAGCGACGATTGAATCCCATCATGCAAGAAGTTGTAAAGAAGGAGGTTCTCAAACTCCTTGACCATGGCATGATCTACCCAATCTCCGACAGCAAATGGGTGAGCCCTACACAAGTAGTAACCAAGAAAGGGGGGATGCAGATTGTGAAGAATGACGATGGAGAGGAAGTTGCGACAAGACCAGTCACGGGATGGCGGTTCTGCATTGACTACCGAGCTTTGAACACCGTCACGTGCAAGGATCACTTTCCCCTACCCTTCATCGATCAAATGCTTGATAGATTATCAGGTTATCCTTTCTATTGTTTTCTTTATGGTTACTCAGGGTACAACCAGATAGCTGTGGCGCCTGAAGATCAACACAAGACAGCATTCACATGTCCTTATGGAGTATTCGCCTACCGTCGGATGCCATTTGGATTATGCAATGCACCGGATGATTTCTCAGTTTTTGGTAGCTCATTCGATGTTTGTCTGCAGAATCTGGCTACTGTACTTGAGAGATGCACCGAGACAAACTTATGCCTCAATTGGGAGAAATGCCACTTCATGGTGCGAGAGGGGATTGTGTTAGGACATCGAGTATCAGTCGAAGGACTAGAAGTGGACCGGGCCAAAGTGATAGCCATTGAAAAGATGCCACCATCGACAAATGTTAAAGTCGTTCGAAGTTTCCTAGGCCACGCCGGATTCTATAGGAGGTTCATCAAGGACTTCACAAAGATATCTCGGCCCCTATGCAACCTTCTAGAGAAGGAGGTCTCCTTCGTGTTTGATGACGATTGTTTGAAGGCCTTCGAGAAATTGAAAGAGGCACTGGTAACTGCACCAGTCCTGACATCACCAGACTGGGATGAGCCCTTCACATTGATGTGCGACGCCAGTGACTACGCTGTTGGGGCAGTATTGGGGCAACTAAAAGGAAGACTCTTCCATGTGATTCACTACCCCAGCAAGAGCATGAATCCAGCCCAATGCAACTACACCACCACGGAGAAAGAGATGCTCGCGGTTGTCTATGCCTTCGACAAGTTCCGACCATATCTGATAGGCTCAAAGACAACCGTTTTCACCGACCATGCAGCCATCAGATATCTGTTCGCAAAGCAAGATGCCAAGCCTAGACTGATCCGGTGGATACTGTTACTGCAAGAGTTTAACTTGGAGATCAAGGACAGAAAAAGAAGCGAGAACGTGATTGTCGACCACCTTTCAAGACTCGAGCCACCGGTCGAAGGGGATGATCAGCAGATGATGATCCGAGAGACATTCCCCAATGAACATATCTACGCCACTTGGGAATTGAAAGAGATGTACGAGTCCAAGACACCTTGGTATGCAGATTTTGCCAACTACTTGGCTGGCGGTGTTCTTCCTCCGGACTCTTCTCCATATGCAAGGAAGAAGTTTCTGCATGACGTCAGATTCTACTATTGGGAGGATCCCTACTTATGGCGTAGATGTGCTGATGGCGTCATTCGCCGCTGTGTGCCCCAGTCCGAGTGGCAACAAATCTTCGAAGCCTGCCACTCATCTCCTAGTGGTGGCCATCACTCAGCCAACCGGACCGCATTCAAAATCCTTGCCAGCGGGTTCTACTGGCCATCCATCTATGAGATCTGTCGTGGATGGATAACGGGTTGTGATCACTGCCAGAGGACCGGCAACATCTCGTGAAGGAATGAAATGCCACAAACGCCGGTCATCGAAGTCGAGATCTTTGATGTTTGGGGAATCGACTTCATGGGACCCTTTCCACCATCCCAAGGGTTCTCATACATCCTCCTGGCAGTAGACTACGTATCACGATGGGTTGAGGCTACTCCAACAGTCACAAATGACTCCAAGGTAGTCATCAAGTCCCTACAGAAGCTGATAACGCGATTTGGGACACCAAGAGCCTTGGTAAGTGACGGGGGATCCCACTTCTGCAACAAATGGCTTCCTACCCTTCTTGCCAGATACGGAGTCAAACACCGAGTCACCACTCCATATCATCCACAAGGGAATGGGCTGACAGAGTTGTCCAACCGAGAAATCAAGCAAATCTTGGAGAAGACGGTGAAGCAAAGAAAGGAGTGGGCGGCAGTTCTTGATGATGTATTATGGGCATACCGCACCGCCTACAAAACACCAATTGGGACGTCATCTTACCAGCTGATTTTCGGAAAGTCCTGTCACTTGCCGGTGGAGATGGAGCACAAGGCTTGGAGAGCAGTGAAAGAACTAAACCTAGATTGGTGGACAGTCGCAGAGGAGCGTGCCATGGCATTGAATGAATTAGAAGATTTTCGAGATGAAGCTTATGAGAACAATGTCATCTACAAGAATCGAGCGAAGAGGTTCCACGACAAAAAGGATTCGCTCACATGTTTTCCATTCAGGTGACAAGGTTCTTCTCTTTAAATCCCGTCTTCGATTCATGCCCGAGAAGCTACAGTCAAAGTGGGCCGGACCATACACCGTGATCTGCCAATTTATGAACGGTGTAGTTGAACTAGCTGGCCAAGATGGGAAGAACTTCAAGGTGAACGGACAGAACCTGAATCCATACTTCACCCCACTTCAAATCGAAGCGGTGGAGAAGTACTACTTGAACCGTCCTTGAAGACACAGGTATTGTCGAGCTAGCGACATAAAACCAAGCACTGGTTGGGAGGTAACCCAACAGTTTACTGTTTTCTTTATTTCTGTTATTTTCAATTCAGTCGAGTCGAGTCAGTCAAGTTTTGTACTTTTAGAAAACTTTCGAGTTGTTTTGGGTCCAGTCCTTTGTCGGAACACGTCGATCGCTGCTTCTTGGCAGTGATCGACGAGGAAGTCTTGACCACGTCGATCGATGCAATTCTTCGTCGATCGATGAGGAAACTTTGTCTTCGTCGATCGACAAGAATGCCTCGTCGATCGATGCAAACAATTTTTAGGGCGGACAAAGACGGGTTTAAAACCCAAAACCCTCATTCCTTTCACTCACAAACACACTTGCACGATTTCTTTTTCTCTCCAAACACCCACTCGAATTTTTTCTCTCCAAATCCGACGCTTCCACCCACGGTATGTATCCTAACACTCTCCTCTTCGATTATTTCATATGATTGAAGGATTTGAGCATGATTTTTGTTAGAAATTGAGTTTGGAACGCTTGTGTCCATTTTTGCATTTTTAACGATTTCGTTGCTATCCATGATGATTATTCGATATGGTTGATTGTTTTAGTCGATATACTTCTTTATCTTGGATGGGTTGCTTGGATTATTTTGAATTTGATGATCGTAGTTTGGGGGATAATTCTTGTTTGGGGGTGTTGTTCCTATCCTGCTATTTTTGAGATAAATTCTTTCAATCAATGATGTAATATGCTAAGATAGAGGGTGAATTGCATGAATTTCGAATCAATTTTGCATGGGTAGATACATTTTGTGGACAATTGCACATTTGATTGTTGTAATGTTGGGAATTTTGTGAGGTTATTTTGTTGAGCTTTGACATATTTTTCCACTACCCTTGCAGATTGATTATGGACTTCCAACCCACCTTCGCAAAAAAAAAAAGCTTATGACCGACGCTTTCGGAAGCTCTCAAGCGACGAGTTTGCCATCCGACAAACACTCTACCCATGTCCGGAAACAATGCATCGGCTGGGAATTCGAGCTGACATGGAGGCTCTTCTGCAGCGAGTAAACTGGAGTGCTTGGATGACAGCACGGTGGCCGACCTATCCGTCGCTTGTCCTGGAGTTTCTTGCCTCACTCCATGTTTATGAGGTTCAGCCAGAGTCGGAGCCTACCACCATCGCCTTCCAGCTTTTGAATGAGCACTACGAGATACCAAGGGACATGCTTGAAGAAATCTGGGGAGTCCGGAAAGGGGGAGTTGGCTTTCTTCCCCCGAGCTTTGACATTGCCCGCTTCTGGAGCCAGATAGCAGCTGATGCTAAGGAGGATTTGCGGGAATTTGACTCGGGGAATTTGAAGGCTTCCTCCATTGACAACCCAGTGTTCCGGTATCTCCAGAGATGCATGGGGGTGTCCATCACCGGCAGACACGAGAGCGGCAAGGTGAGAGTGGGGGAATTGTACGCCATTTACTGCATGCTGACCGGTGAGGAGTTCAGTTTTGCGGCGTTGGTCATGGACCATTGGAGGCATCAGATCAAGGCCTCCAAGGGCAACATCTGGAGCGGGGGATTGATTACCCTGATTGCGGAGTATATGGGCATCGATCTATCACAGATCGAGTCTCTTGAGGATGACAGTTGTGGCCTCGGCACCGGGACCCTGGTGAAGATGTTGATGCTGTCACCACGGGATGCGGGTTGGTCCCTGTGGATGTCCAATGGGGACAGGTTCCCACTTCCACAGAGGAACCTCACTCACGTCACTGATTATCACTTCCGTGATAATTGGTTGATGAGCACACCCGCCCACTTGAGGCTCATGGTCGGAGCACAGGGAGGTCCCGGCTCCTCCAGACATCATCACCGACCGCTGACTCAGCTTGACCAGCGACCGCCACACATGCCTCCAGAAGGGCCCGAGGAGGAGGAGCCAGAGGATGAGAGGCACGATGGAGGAGGAGAGCAGATTCGCGATGAGACCGATGGGCATTTGTCCGGTCACTTTGCGGGAGAGTCTTCATCTTCCGGAGGAGTGGATCTGGCTATGATGTACCAGTTCATGCAGCAGCAGGCTGTTTTGCATGCCGAGGAGCACATCCGGCAGGCGGATTTTTGCCAGCACGTGACCACGAAGCTCAACACCCTCGACATGCAGATGCAGCGCCTTCTCCTGAACACCCAGCCCGACTCTGTCTACCTCCAACGCCACATAGAGCGCCAGGACCGCCGGCGACGACTACCCGTTTGGCCTGCCCCCGATGTTGAGATGGAGGATCCTCCGGAGGAGGAATGAGGTACCGTTTCCTTTTTCCTTATCTAACTTTCAAACTTGTCCACTCCTTCGAGTGAAACAAGTTTGGGGGGATGAGGATAGGAAAAGGGAAACGTTTGTTTGTTTTCATTTTCCTGCTTTATTTTAATTTTTCGTTGTTTCGTTGTTTTTCTGTTTTTGTTTTTGATTTTTTTGTTTTTTCTGAACCATCACCATCCTTGTTCTTTTGCTTCGGTGTGAACAATTGCTCTCTGCGAGGCTTTTAACTCAAAATTAGTATTTTTTTGAACTCTTGATTTGTGATACTTGTTCTGTGTTGAATAAGTTTTGAACTCTTGATTTGTGGTACTTGTTCTGAGTTGAATAGTCTTGAGTATTGTTTTAGGAGCTTTTGAACATAGGACAATCGAAACTACTATTGATTATGTTGGTGCTGGAATTGAATACTTGTCTTCCCTTGGAATTGAATTGTTGATTGATAATTGAGATATTTGTTGATTAAGAATGATAATCCATGTGATAGAGTAGTCAATGATAGGAGTTGCTTTGCTTGATAAGTTGATCTTTGAAATATAAATTTTTGCATGATAACTGTTCAGAATTGGGTAATTGTTGAGGAGTAACGAAAATTTCTACCTTGTGAGAAATTGTGCCATCTTTTCGTTTGATGAGTGACAAAGTCATTAGATTTACTTCCTAGAATTTGATGAATTTCTCTCTTGAGGTTGCATTAAGTGTGGTAATAGGGTGAAAATGATTTTAGGCATGTTCTTTCGTAGCCCATCTCCCATACACTCGCCTTTAATTTTCACTTGCAACCCCTTGAGCCTTGAAAAAATTTTCTTTCTTTGATTAGGAGGGTTGATGGACAAGAAACTGTGATTTATTGGAGGATGTAAACTGTGGGATTGTGATATGAGGTTGTGTGCAAAATTAGGTGTTACTAAGGGTAAATTTGGAAGAAAAAAAATGAGTGAACATTGGTGAATATGAATGAAAAGAGAAGAGAAAAAATTTGAGAAGAAAAACTTCATATGTGTAGTTCACAAAAGCCAAAATAAATTTCGAACCCTGAAAATTACAAAAGAGAAGGAACAAGATTGTGTGTTAGAAGAGAAAAAATCATGTGGGCAAGATATGCTAAAGACTTGGTGTTTGAATGAAATATTTTGAGTGACTTAGCCAAAAATATCCTACCTCTTTGGAAGTGAAGGGATTCGTGAACTGAATCACGAAGTCCGTTTGCCAAGGATCGTTAATTGGAATATCAAAAATAAATTGCTATGCTTATGATTAATCCTAGCATGATCCTATTGAATATGCATAAGGGGGTTTATACGGAATACCTGGATTGCGAAACCCTGAAGAACGAGTGCGCGGAGATTCCTCTTGATCTTTCCCACGCACAAAGATTTAATTCCTAACAGATTGAGGAAATAAATCTTATGAAAATAAAACAATTATTTTCGAAAAACAAAGAGAGAGAGAGAAGGAAAATCCTCCTGATCTGATCTTCTCATCTGTATCCCAACTCAATCTGAATATCTGGTGAAGATTCCCTTCAGATTCCTTGCCCGGTTGAGAAGCAGAATTTCCTCCTCGTTCTCAAATCTAGTCGATCACCACAGCTCCCAAAACCTGGTTTGCTGTGTGCAACTTATGATCTTGTGGTGTGTTGAGATCTGAGGAACTGAGGCCTATTTATAGGAAAATACTGGACTTCTATTGGGCTTGAGTTTCATGGGCCAGACCAGGGACCAGAATGCAAATAGCAAATGAGGTCTATCAATTAATTAATTCTCATATTCAACCCAGAATATAATTAATTAATTAATATTGATTCATTCCACCAGAGAATCAATAATGTCCTACCTATTTACTACCACGTTTTAAGGTACGGGTTGCATGGGCTCGGTATATCCCCACATTTAAGGTTACAGACATTCGTTAATTAATTTAAGCTCTGACAAGCTATTTAATTAATTAACATCTTATATTCCTGAATCAATCCACTCAAACCTTTTCACTTATGCTTGAACTTAATCAGCCTGCAGGACTTAGCATAACGAACCTTTTGAGTTGTTCAGGGAATGTCACCATCCTATACTGGATGTGGTTACCTAGTTCCAGTACCAGACAGTCATACACAAACTGCTATTACCCAAGATACAGATATACAAGCTCAACTAGAGCCTTTCACTGCAACTCAAAGTAATACACAATCTGCATATACTTATGTACCTTCATGTTAGCTTAGGATCTCATCAAGTCATAGAGATCTAGATTCTTTTAATGTCAGATAAAATAATCGATCTCGATTTAGGTCCTTATCAATGTGTGCCCCACACCAGCATACCAAGCCATCCAAGATAAGATGTTTATTACTGCGTATGCTGCAGCCTACACCAACAGTTTATCCTGGAACTGTCTCAGCTGTGATAACTATTTATATCTCGCTAGGTCAAACAATCCATACGATCTTCTGTGATCTTCTACACACCGTATGATCTCCCTATCGACGAGATAAGAGGATAATTGCGTTTGCGACACATGTTTGTTAATTCGGACAGGAGATGAACATACAACATTTATGATTCCCAGTATATTAACCAATCGACCTTGTACATAATATACCAATCATAATGCTTTCAGTATATATAAATCCATCATTGAAGACCTAAGAAATAAGTCAGTTTGCCCATCATGCTCATCTGGAAGTTGTTTTGCATCAGTTTGGCAAACTTTTCACACATCTTCAAGTTTCTGCATCCAAATATGATATCGTCGACATATATCTGCACCAAGAGGATGTCTTCTCCATCCTTAAAACCCAAATAGAGTGGTGTCGGTTTTTCCATTCCAGAAACCATTCTTGAGGAGAAACTTAGACAGTGTCTCATACCAAGCTCTGGGTGCTTGCTTTAACCCATAAAGAGCCTTCCTCAATTTGTAAACTTGGTTTCCTTCTTCAAACCCCGGTGGTTGTTCCACATATACTTCTTCTTTCAGCTCCCCATTCAGAAAGGCGCTCTTCACATCCATTTGAAAGATTGTGAAGTTGTTGTATGCAGCATAGGCGAGAATTAGACAAATTGCTTCAAGTTTTGCTACTGGAGCAAAAGTTTCATCGAAATCAATTCCTTCACATTGAGCATATCCTTTTGCTACTAGCCTTGTTTTATTCCTCACTATGCTCCCAGATTCGTCTCTCTTATTCTTGAAGACCCATTTGGTGACGATAACTGACTGATGAGTTGGTCTATCTACTAAGTGCCAAACTTCATTTCTCCTAAACTCAGCAAGCTCTTCTTGCATTGCATTGATCCAGTCAGTTTACTTCAGTGCATCTCTAATTTTTGTTGCCTCTGACTCTTGAGATATAAAACAAGTTAGGAGAGCACTTCCTTGTCTCGTACAGACTGGTTTGGTGATACTGTCCAGCTCGGCTTCCTCATGGTGGTTTCTTAACCATTTCAGCTTCTGGAGCTGAGTGACTTTAATGGCTCTACTGAAATCTCCTGGATACTCAGTATCGTTTGCTCCCGATACTGGAACTTGGAATAGGTCATTTTGACTGGGAACTCCTTCTCTAGTAATGACTTCCATATCCGGATTTCTCTCATTTCCTTGAAGCACTGCTGGATGGAAATCATCAGGATGGGCACTTTCATCTTCATGAAGGTCAGCTTGAGTTGGAGACTTTGTTCCAGTGTGACCCTCAAACTGTGCTATGTTCTAATCTTCTGAAATTCCCCCTTGATCAATGCCTAGGTGCATTGTCAAATTTCCAAAGGCTTTTCTCAGGTCGACTCCAGTACTGACCTCTTCATCTGGAACACTTGTGTGATCATCGACAAATTTTGTCTGAGAAACTTGACTTTGATTGTCTTTATCAGCACTCTATTTCTCATGACCGTTGTTAAGTGCAAGATCACCAAGTTCCAGTTCTTTCAAAGTTTTGTGCACTAAAATAGACTCATAAAAAACAACAGAGCATGTTACTTCCACAAGTGTGGTTGTCTTGTTGAGTACTATGTATCCCTTATATGAAGGATGTCCATATCCAAGGAACAATCCTTCATTTGCCTTGGGATTGAAAGTATCCAGTTTTGACTTCCCATTGTTATGGATGTAACATGGTGAACTAAAAGCACGAAATGAGCTATAGAAGGCTTACGACCATTGAAGACTTCGTACGGGGTTTTGTGATGGTGACTGTTGATGGTGCTTCTGTTCTGAGTATAGCATGCCGTCATCAAGACTTCTCCCCAGTAATCTTCTTTCGGGTCAGCTTCAGCGAGCATTGTCCTGACTACCTCCTTGAGTGTCCTGTTCTTCATTCAGCAAGTCCATTTTGTTGAGGCGTCCTTGGAGCTGACTTCTCATGAGCAATGTCAGCATCAACAAAGAAATCCATCAGTGGACCGTTGCAAAACTCAGTCTCGTTGTCAGATCTGATTCTTTTGATGACGACTCCTTTATTGTTTAGCACTTGAAGAATGAGCTCTGGAAGCTGTATTTTTACTTCATCCCTTGTTGTCAGCAGCCTGACCCAAGTGTATCTGGAGTAGTCGTCTACAACAACCAGAGTAAATCTTTTTCCTCCGATGGTTGGCGGCTTGACTGGTCCAAACAGATCCATATGTAATAGCTCAAGGATTCTGCTTCTACTTGTTGTGATGGGCTGATTTTTGAAGGATGCTCTGGTTTGCTTTCCCATATTGCATGCTCTGCAAACACCTTCTTCCTTCTTGAAACTGACTTGTGGTAGGCCTTCCACAAGTTTGTGCTTGGCGAGATGTCTAATTGACTGAAAATTCAGATTGCTAAGTCTTTTATGCCATAGCCATTTGACTCCTTCTTGGGATGAGCTTGTTGCGACAAGGCACGTGTCAGGCTTTCCACTCTCCCAATCCACGTAGTAAAGACTTCCTTTTTTCACACCTTTCAACACAATCTCTTTGGAGTCCTTATGTTAGGATTCTTTTTAGAGAATTCCTTCCTTACTTTTTGATGTTTTGGTGGGTCCAAGATTGTAAGTCATCTTAGTCAGTTTTTCTAGTTTCTAGAATTCTAAACATGTAATCCTTGTATAGGATCGAATTGAGTTGTAATAGAACTTAGGCTAAAGATCGAGGAAAGGAGAATGCTTGAGAACTGACTATCAACACGCCTAGCTTTGACCTAAAACTATGTTGGAGCAGTTTTAGGTCAAACTGTACTGACAAGGAGAAGTCAGTATGAGGGCTTTCCCGAATTGACTAAGGGGAAGTCAGTTCAAGGGATTTCCATACGGATAAGGAGAAATTAGTATGAGGGCATTTTTTCATACTGACTATGGTTAGTCAGTATGAGGTTTTACCATACTAACCCTGGGAAGTCAGTATGAGGGCAAAGCTATACTGACTTTTAATAGTCAGTATCAGAGCCTCTTCCTTTAAAAAATGAGCTTTTCGAAAGATATCAAAGCTCAGTCGGACTCAGGCATTCATATGCCCAAGTCAGTAAGAGGTTATCCAAAAACTGGGATCCCTCAGACTGAGAAGAAGCCTGACATAAAATTAGTGTAACGTACACTGTCACTGCAGAGCTTAAAGGAGACCTAAGGCGTGGGCTACGATTGGACAATATAATCCATGACTCTAACGTCTGGATTTATGTGTCTAACGGATAGAAATTCAAATTTCCATAGGTCCTCCTCTATATATAGGTCTGCCCTTTCAACCTCAATAGGTTACCTGAACAGAATTCAAAATCTGATAAGTCTTGAGAAGCCGAGGGCAACAGTTCAGGCCATCTCTCTACCAAAACTCTCTGAGCTTCCATGTTCTCTAACACGAGACTTGAGTCTCCGACTCAAGTTCCCCACCGTGCTATCTTCTCCTAGCACGAGGCTGAAGCTTTAAGCTGAGCTATCTTCTTGGTGATTATATCTTTCTGAGATATCTTCACAGCAGTCAGTTTCCTAGTCTGGGACTCTGATTTTCACGGGTGTATGCTAACCACTTGTGTTCTGGGAAGAACCTCTAAAACATCCAACCATTCTGGGAAAAATTAGTAAACATCCACCTACCAGGAAGGAGGTTGCGGGGTGCGTCCCCACTTCAACCTGAAGATTAAGTCTACAAGGAGTTCCTAGGCGAGTGCCACAGCTGACCAGAGGACGGGGGAGCCATGGACTGTGTATATATCGTAAGGAGGCTTGTATTTACTTAGTGAATTATTCAGACTTGGGTCTGAAGAGTGGATGTAGGATATTGAGACTCGAACCACTATAAATCTCTGTGTCTTGCTTTACTGCTATCCTTATACTTGCTCTGTTTTTTTGTTTCACAAACTGACTATTGAAACCTTCAATACTTTTCCAAGTATTGAAGTGTATAAACTGTGAAACTGACTTAAGATGGAACAGAGACTTAAGCTTAAACTGACTAACACACAAAACTGACTTTACTCTATTTATACGAACCAATGCTTGTGTTATTTATACTTTTGCTGCATACACAAAACCTTCTGTAGCACATGTTGCACTCTTATTTCGAGACCAACACTTTGTCATTGATCCAACATTCTTCATCGGCAAATGCCACCTCATATCCAGATTGGATAAGTTGACTCACACTCAGCAGATTGTAGTGGAGATTAGTAACTAAGGATACGTTGTTGATGATGATTCCATTGCATTCTAAGCATCATTTGACAGTTACTCTTCCTTTTGACAAGTGGTCCTCTTGTCAAACTCAGTTTTTAGAGAAGACTACTATCACCGGTCATGTGAGCTGAAATCCACTATACAATATCCAAGATCTTTTCTTTTTAGATTGACCTTGGTGACCCTTTACTTGTAAAATAGATGAGGTTAGACATAAGGTACCCGTGTTTCTGCGGGTCCTGCAGGGTTAGTCTTATGTATCCAACCTTTGGGAATCCATACTTGCTTCACCTTGAATCTTGGCATAGCAATATCTTCTACCTTTCTCTTTCTCTTCAAATAATTGATGCAA
The DNA here is from genome assembly GCA_026898455.1 of Plectranthus barbatus. NCBI lineage: Eukaryota > Viridiplantae > Streptophyta > Magnoliopsida > Lamiales > Lamiaceae > Plectranthus > Plectranthus barbatus. The sequence goes on from JAPKLW010002063.1 coordinate 47,571, forward strand.
TTTTTGTTCATGTTTGAAGGAAGGTAGTGAGTGTGTGAAGCCATGTGAGAAACTGACTTCCTAGAAACTGACTGCCTAGAAACTGAGTTCCTGAAAGGTTCTCGAAAACTGAGTCCGTAGTGTACAGTCTTCCTAGTTCTTAAAATGGTAAGATGATAGGAATCAGACCTCGTATAGTTGTTCCTCCTATATGGATAAGTTCTCCTCTCATACGAATTATGAGTTGGGAACCTCGGCTTTCTAGAATCCGGAAATAAAACTGACTTTCTGTAAAGTTCAGTTTTGGCTGCTATAGTGCATTTCCTAGCATTATGAACATTCAGCTTATCCCACTTCCTAGGCATTCTGGGCTTCATCTCAGGTTTGTTCGACTTGTAAGTCAAACCGTTTCTAAACTTGGGCATCGAGGTCAGTTTTGAAACTGACCGTCCCCTTCTATCTTGATTGGCCACTGAGGAGTTTTTGTCCATGTTGACTACTCCTTTGCCTAACAGCTTAACTTCTAAACTAGAATTCTTTCTAAAATGATGATTTGAAGTATTTCTAGTTTCAGATTTAGATGCATGATTGCTCAAATTATTTTCTGAGAATCCTAAACCTGATTTATCAGAGGCATGTCTTTGTAAATTTAGAGCTTCTGAAACTTTGCTAGTGCTAGAATAAAGTGAACAGATAAGTTTTTGATCACTAGCAATTTTAAGTTTTTGAGACTCGCATTCTTCAGATATAGATTTAAAAGATTTAAGTAAAACAGAATGCTCTTCTCTAAGTTTGGCTAGCTCTTCACTTACTGACTTCGATCCTTGGATCTCCTCAGTTAGTTTTGAAACCTTCGGTTCACCAGCCAAAACATTTTCCAATTCATAGAATCTAGCAAATTCTCTATTTAAAACCTCTAATGTAACATCCTTTGTTTTTTAGCAATAAGATTCAGAGGTCTTTTCTATGCATGCTCTAGGAATAGAAACTGAGTTTGGGAGATTTACTTGATTTGTAGACTCTTCATTAATTTCTTCCTCTTCTCCAAGCTTTGCCATCAGCACGAGGAAGGCTTCTTGCACCGCCTCATCGTCTGATGTGTAGTAGCCATCGTCATTGTCTGAGATGTCAGACACATCAGTTCCAGTAAGCAAGGCCTTTGCAACTGCTCTGGAGGCTTTTTTTTCGAACACCCTCTTCAAGCGCTCCCTTTCCTCCTTGGAAACCAATGGGCAATCTTACTTGAGGTGATGATAAGTTCATAATTTTACTCACTTATCTATATTATTTTCTACTATTTTATGTAGTTTCCTTGAGTTTATATATATATATATATATATATATATATATTTCAAGCATGAGTCTATTATATGTGGTGTTATGCTTGTCATGGTGTGTTTTTGCAGGTTTTAGGCTAAAATTCATTGGAAAACCGTTTTGAAAGCAGTTGGTGTGCAAAAGTAGCAGTGAATGGTACCTCCACACAAGAAATTTAGGCTATTGGAGCATGGAAATGTATAGAGCTTTGATTAGCTGTCAAACGCAACTAGAATCGGGTCAATCGGAGTTCGGGAGTGCATGCTATGGCCAAAACTGTGAGACCGCGCAGACGGGGCGAGAAGAAGAGGTTCGAGTTTGACCGAAGAGGACCAACTTCGATCGACAGGTGAAGAGACACGCGTCGATCGATGTCGAGCCACGTCGATTGATGCATGACCAGATCTGGTGGATTTTTAATTAAATTCGAATCAAATCAGATCTCCAGCCCTAGACTTGATAGGATACACATCCACTCCTATAAATAGTTAGAAAATTCGAGTTTTATTGATCTTTATCATACTTTACATCCTTTAGCATTCAGCACTTTAATTTCCAATATTCGAGACGAATCCTTTATTTTTGTAAGTTATTTTTATGCACTTTAATAATATGTTTTGTTTTGGTTTTCTATCTGCGATGTATGGCTAGAAACCCTAGCGGGTTCTAGGGGCAACGAATATCAATCAAATGCATATTTAATTTATTAACATTGAATTGCTTGGTTTTGAATTCATGTTTGAATTATTAGGATTTAGAATTAATAAGATCGAAAGATAGAATTAATTCTAGGTTTACAGTTGTTGATTGAAGGACCGAAAATCGAAAATTAACAACAGGAAAAGGGATTCAAATACAATTAACAATCTGTCCTAGGGGAAGATAGTAATTGTAGGGTTAATCTGAGGAATTATAAAAGGTTGATTAGTATTGTGTTTTTTAGGCCGACAAAGCATATACATTCACATGCTAGTAACCTAGGCTATAATTGGTTGACCAATAAGTTATAGCATATTATGATTTTCCATTAATGCAAGTTAATTAATGGACATGTATTTCGATTGATAATTCGCCTTAGGATCTGTGTCCCCTTACATTGCTTTCCAAAACTCTTTAATTTTCAGTTCTGTTTTCTTTATTTTCAAAAATCAAAACCCCTAATTTCTGATGACTCAAACAATAGGTATTAGGAACATGACTAATACATAGAGTAATTTCGTTACACAATTCCCCTGGATTCGACAACCTTAGGGTACTCATATAAATTTATTTGCCACTGTGTCTGCAATTAATCTGTAGAAATTTACAGTGATCGGTGATCTGGAGAGCTGCATTCAAAACAACCTCTGCGAGGTCTGTCATTGAACTTCGGTTCACTTGACTGTGAACCTTCCTTCTTGGCTTTAGCTTTCTCAAGAAGTTTGGTCAGCTTCCTCATTTGCTCTTCAAGTTCTTCAATTGAGCTCTCTTTCTCCTTTTTCTAGTAGGAAGGTGTTGGTGCTGACTTAGATGTGGATGTCGGTCTGGAAGATCTGTCAGCTTGGAAAGGCTTTTGAGGCCTTCTCTTGAACTCCCTTTTTGCGAAAAAAAGGCAGCATCTCCTTCTGGATGAGTGCTGACTCTTCGCACTGCTTCATTTCTGTTCGCCATTTGGATGTCCCATTCGTGGGCTTGAAGCTGGCCAAACACATCTTGGTCGTCATCTGGGAGAGATCCTTCTCCTTCAAGCTAGTGGTTTTGACGAATCAATCCTCATTGGGCATCTTGGAGAGAATTTTTAAATTCATATCAGCAATTTCATATGTTCTCCCCAAGTTTTTCAGCTCGCAGATAACAACATTCAATCTTGCTTCCATTGATTTGACATTCTCACCAAGAAGCATTTGAAAAGATTCATACTTATCCACACAGTTTTGAAGCTTATTTTGCTTCATCTGAGTTGTTTCTTGACTAAGTGAGCCAAGAAATTCCAAAATCTTTTTGGCGTTGTTGTGCTCTAAGGCTTCAACAACCAGTGGTGCTGGCAAGGATTGTAAGATGAGCTCCATGGCCACCGCATCCAGCTAAAAGCGAACTCTGTCGTTGTTTGTCCATTCTGCATAAGGCTTCTCCACTATCTCCTGACCTTCTGCTCCTCCGAGCTGAATATTCACCTTACTAATCTTTATTGGTCCGATAGACAGAACCTCTGCCATTTTTGGATGGACATTCTTCAGCATAATCAACAAGCGTTTCTTCCATATTTCAAAATCTTCTGATGAGTACTTTGGAAGCTTTGTAATTTGAGCCATCTCTGTGTACCTAAGCTTAAACACAGAAAATAGAGAAAAAACAGTACCAAGTTTAGAAAAACAGAGATCTGGTCCTAAGTGACTCAACACAATCGTAGTCAGTAACAACCTTGGCACGTGATACCACTTGTTGGTCCCGAAATCAGAGTGCAATATGTGCAGCAGAAGTCAAAATAAGCACAAATACTTGTTCATTCAAACAGAGTAAAGTCAGTTTTGTGTGATAGTCAATTTAAGCTTAGTCTTTGTTCCGTCTTAAGTTAGTTTCACAGTTTATATGCTTCAATACTTGGACAAGTATTGAATAGCTTCAGTAGTCAGTTTGTGAAACAGGAAAATAGAGCAAGTATAAAGAAAGCAATAAAGCAGCACACAGAGTTTTATAGTGGTTCGGACTTCAATATCCTACATCCACTCTTCAGACCCAAGGTCTGGATAATTCACTAAGTAAATACAAGCCTCCTTACGATCTATACACAGTCCGTGGCTCCTCCGTCCTCCGGTCTGCTGTGGCACTCGCCTAGGAACTCCTTGTAGACTCAGTCTTCAGGTTGAAGTGGGGACGCACACCGCAGCCTCCTTCCCAGTGGGTGCATGTTTACTAATTCTTCCCAGAATGGTTGGATGTTTAGAGGTTCTTCCCTGGACACAAGTGGCTAGCATACGCCCGTGAGAATCAAAGTCCCAGACTAGGAAACTGATTGCTGTGAAGATATCTCAGAAAGATATAATCACTAAGAAGAGCCTCATCTTAAAGCTTTAACCTCGTGCTAGGAGAAGATAACACGGTGGAGAGCTTGAGTCGGAGACTCAAGTCTCCTGTTAGAGAACACGAAAACTTAGAGAGTTTGGCAAAGGGATGGCCTGAACTGTTGCCCTTGTCTTCTTAAGCCTATCAGATTTTGAATTCTGTTCAGGTAAACTGTTAATCGTAGCCCATGCCTTAGGTCTCCTTTCTGCTCTGCTGCGTCAGTGTACGTTACACTAACTTTATGTCAGACTTCTTTTCAGCCTGAGGGATCCCAGTTTTTGGATAACCTCGTACTGACTTGGGCACATATGAATGTCTAAGTCTAACTGAGCTTCGATATCTTTCGAAATGCTCATTCTTTAAAGGTAGAGGCTCTGATACTGACTATTAAAAGTTAGTACAACTTTGCCCTCATACTAACTTCCCAGGGTCAGTATGGTAAACCCTCATACTGACTAACAATAGTCAGTATGGTAGGACCTTAAATTGAAAGCTCCAACGCAGTTTTAGGTCAAGGCTCGGCGTGATGATAGTCAGTTCTCGAGCATTCTCCTTGCTCGGTCTTCAATCTAAGTTCTATTACAACTCAATTCGATCATACAAGGATTACTTGATTAGAACTCTAGAAACTGGAAAAATTGACTAAGATGGCTTACAATCTTTGACCCACCAAAACATCAAAAAGTAAGGAAAGAATTCTCTAAAAAAGAATCCTAACGATATATATAGTTATTGATAAACTACTTTTGGATTTTTAATATTAGTATTTTAGCCCGCGCAATTGTGGCGTGTACCCACATATCCCATTTCAGTTTTAATTCAAGATATTGATAATAATTATAGTTTATTGTATAAAAGTGTGATCATAAGGTTATGAGATTGTATATTTTCAAAATATGAGTATTTTAAGCAGAAATAGTTATCAGCAATTTGTTTTATTTAGTACTAGCATTTCACCCGTGCGTTGCACGAAATTATTACGTTTTAAATTTAAAAAATGAATGGCTTTCGATTTTGCATCTTTAAAAGATAGTGTAGTTTTTCAATTTATTTATATTTATAATAATAATCATGGTTGTAAAAATCTCATATAAAGTCTAGCGCCTAGATACTAATTAATCGTTAAGCTAATTTTGTATACTTATAATATATATTTATTAATAAATAATAATTAAAATTATATAAAATAAATTGGCCACCTAGACTGGGCCTAGCCCGCCTAGATCGGCGCCTAGGCCACCTAGGCGCACAAGCGGCTAGGGGTTGCCTAGGCGGCCCTATGTAGGGATTTTCACAATAATTGTTGAAATAAATGTTATGTAGGAAGTATAAAGGTAAATTACGTTAAGCCTTTAACCAATATTGAATTGATGAATCTAGATTTTGTGCAATTCAAGTTGCTTAACTGTTCTTAATCACCACGTATTTTGAAATAAAGAAATTTGATTTTTATTCCTTAATTTCATACTTTTAAAATAGGTTTTCATATCAAATTAAATGAGTTTCTACTTGTATGTTAAATTACATTTTTTCGTTAAAAGACTTGAGGGGAACAAATCTATTGCATATTATGGGCGGTTTTTACAACCAAAATTTGTGCATCCATTACAGAATTATAGGTTTCAATATATAATAGTAATTACATATAAAGAGATTCCATATTTTGTTTATTTACTTGTTTAGTGATTGGTAATTTTGGATTTTATGGCATTTAAATTTCATATCCACTTTTAAAATAAATAAATTTAGTTTTTCTTTTAAAATTTAATATTATTAAAATAGTTCTTCATATCAACTTAAATGAATTTTCACTTACATTTCATATCACATATTTTTACTATAAAGAGATAATAATGTCGCATATTTCATATATTTTTACTAAAAAAATTTGAATGTACGTATAGGTTACTTGAAATAAGATTTTATAAAAGAAATAAATGTACGTATTGAACAGTTATGTTAATTATGTGTCTACGAAGAAAATAAATATAAATATTTATAAGAGAAATAAAAATTGTTTTCAAAATTTAAATAGTTATGTTGATTAATTTGGTGGGACTTATTAGATTATTTAAGACAATTTTGGTTAAGAATTGATAATTTGAATCAAGAATATTTTTATTTTTTGGGAATTAATTCATAATTTTTTTTTTACTTTTCGATACTTATAGTTTTAAATTATAAAAAAAAACCCTGAACTATATTGGTAAATGTCATTGATAATGTATAGCAATATTAATAAAATATTTTTTCTAAAATCGTATATTTTAATCTATATACTATATTGCAATTTTAATTAAATAATAAGCAATTGAAAATAATTCAATATATTCATAATAAACTTGTGAATCTTATATTGTATTATTCCGCAGATTTTGTATTAATCCAAATAATATATTTTATAAAAAAATCAAATATTAAAATAAATGTTGATGATGTAGACAATTTTTCATAATTGTTCCTGTCATATTTTTTGGATAAATTTCTTTGTTTTAGTATTATTATAGATAATGGAGTAGATATGATTGACCAAACAAAATGCATTAAAACTTAAGAGAATTTGAATAGTGGAAGAGAACAAGCAAAATTTTGGAAAAAAATAAACATTTTTTATATAGTTAAATAAATAAGATTTTTTATATTATTGAAAATTATGAAGATATACCGTACCGTTAAGCTGAGAATTTCAGGTGAATGGTTATGTTGATTGAATAAAAAAAAATCAAACTGAAAATTTCAAAATATGAATGCTTATATAACACACTTTTTTAAAATAGATAAATATTTTGTATATATTTACATAAATAAAAAGGTAATTTTATATATATCTATAGAGAGAGAGTAAAGATGAGCAAAACCGAATCGAAAACCACAAATTAATTCAAATTGTCGGGTTTCGGGCGGTTTGGTTCCGTTTGAAAACATATGCGGTTTAGGTTTGGGTTGAATTTTAGAAAAAATTTGGGTTATAGGTTCGCTTTAGGTGCAGTTTTAACCGAACCAAAATTATATACATATAAAAATTATTAAATATTTTGTATTTATTTGTTAGGGTTTTTGTTAGAGAAATCATTCCTTACTTTTTATGTTTTGGTGTGTCAAAGATTGTAAAAGCCATCTTAGTCAGCTTTTCAGTTCCTAAAGTTCTAAAACTACAATCTTTGTATAGGATCAATCAAATTGTAATAGAATTTAGTGGCCGAAGACCAAGCAGAGGAGATGCTCGATAACTGACAAAGCACACGCCTTGAAACTTGGTTCTCACCAAGTATGGCCTTGACCAAAACTGAGCTTGGGTACTCAGCATAGGGTCTTCCCATACTGACTAGGGGAGTCAGTATGAGGACATTCTCATACTGACTAGGAAATGTCAGTATGGGGGCGTATTTCCATACTGACTAGGAGATGTCAGTATGAGGGTTAGTCATACTGACTATGGGAAGTCAGTATGAGGATTAGCTATACTGACTATGGGAAGTCAGTATAAGAGCCTCTACCTTTAAGCACGAGCTATTCGAAGTTATCGAAGCTTGGTCAGACTTCAGCATTCACATGCCCAAGTTAAAGTCAGTACGAGAATATCCAAACTTGGATTCCTCATACTGAAACTTAGTCTGACACAAAGTTAGTGAAAAGTACACTGGCACAGTAGGGCAGGGCAGGGCAGGGCAGAGCAGAGCAGACCTAGGGTATGGTCTATGATTGGACGACATCTTCCATAAGTCTAACAACTGGATTAATGTGTCGAACGGAAAGAATTTCAAAATGCTCAAGAAGCCCTCTATAAATAGGTCTGCCCATCAACCTTAAACGGTTACGAATTCTAAAAATCTTCACACGACAAAGGGCATTCATCTAAGCCGTCTATGCACTTAAACTCTCTAAGTTTTTGTGTTTCCATACACGAGACTTGAGTTCTTGACTAAAGTTATTACTCCGTGCTACTTCTCCTTTGCACGAGGCTAAAGCTTTACAGATGAAGTTACTCTTTGGTGAATATATCTTTCTGAAATATATTCATAGCAGTCAGTTTCCTACTCTGGGATTCTGATTCTCACAGACTTATGCCAACCACCTGAGTTCTGGGAAGAACAGTAAACATCCAACCACCAGGAAGAAGGTTGTGGGGTGTCATCCTCACTTCAACTTGAAGAATAAGCATACAAGGAGTTCCTAGGCGAGTGACCACAGCAGGCCGAAGGACGGAGGTGCTGACGGGTTGTGTATAGATCGTAAGGAGGCTTGTACTTACTTGGTGATTTATCCAGACCTTGGGTCTAAAGAGTGCACGTAGGATTTTTAGATCCAAACCACTATAAATATCGTAGGTTCTTTACAATTTTCACTTATAATTTTGTCTTGTCCAATTCTGCAAACTGACTTTCAAAACCTTCAGTACTTATCCAAGTATTGAAGAGTATATACTGCTAAACTGACTTAAATAACGGCAAACTTAAGCTTAATCTTTTCATGCCCTAAACTAAATTCTGACTGTTTAGGAGAACAAGTGCAAGTTTATCTGATTATTACTTCTGTTGCAAACATTTATACTTCCGCTTCATATACTTGCTCTCTGATTCGGGTCCAACAAGTGGTATCACGCACCAAGATTCTTACAGACCAAGGTTGTGTTAAGTCGCTTAGGACCAGATCTCTGTTCCTTGCACTTTGTTTTGTTGTTTGTGTTTTAAAAGCTTAGGTACACAGAGATGGCACATATTACGAAGCTTCCAAAGTATTCATTAGAAAACTTTGATCTATGGAAGAAGTGATCTCTGATAATGCAGAAGAACATTCATCCGGAGATGACTGAGGTTATATCCACCGGACCGCTGAAGATCACCAAAGTTAATACTCAGCTCGAATGAGCAGGAGACCCGGAGATAGTAGACAAACCTCACGCAGAGTGGATGAATGAGGACATAATTCATTTTCAGTTAGATTCAGTGGCCATGGAGTTCATTTTACAATCCTTACCAGAGCCACTGGTTGTCAAAGCCCTTGCCTTCGACAATGCCAAGAAGATGTGGGAATTCATTGGCACTCTCTGATAAGAGACTGATCAGATGAAGCGAAACAAGCTTCAAAATTGTTTAGATAAGTTTGAGTCATTTCAAATGCTTCCCGGAGAAAGTGTAAAATCTATGGAACCTAGATTTAATGCTATTATTTGTAAGCTAAAAAACTTGGGGAGAACTTATGAGATTGCAAATATGAACGCAAAGATTCTCTCCAAGATACCCTAGGAGGATTGGTTCGTCAAAGTTACCAGCTTAAAAGAGAAGGATCTCTCCAAGATGACGACCAAGGACATGTTCGCCCAACTACAAGTTCACGAATGGGACATACTATGACGAACAGGAATGAAGTTGTGTGGAATATCAGCACTCATCCTGAAGAAGATGTTGCCATTTTCGCATAAAGGGATTTCAAAAGAAGGCCTCAAAAGCCTTACCAAGCTAATAGATCATCCGGACAGATGTCTACATCAAAGTCAGCACCATTGCCTTCCAACTTGAAGAAGGAGGAAGAGAGCTCAATCATAGAGCTTGAGGAGCAAATGAGGAAGCTGACAAAGCTGCTTGTGAAAGCCAAAGCTAAGAAGGAAGGTTCACAACCCAGTGAACAAAAATTCAGCGAAAGACCTCCAAAAGCATGCTTTGAGTGTTGCAAAGTACGAGTGCCCCCTGGTATCCAATGAGGAGAGAGAACGCCTGAAAAGGGTATTCGAGAAGAAAGCTTCCAGAGCTGTTGCAAAGACCATGCTATCAAGAACTGAAGTGCTAAACATTTCAGATAAAAATGATTACTAATACACTTCGGATGATGAGGCCATTGAGGAAGTATTCCTGGTGTCGATGGCCAAGCTTGGAGAAGAAGGAGAGTCAGAATCCGAAGGAGAAAAAACTAGAACTGAGTTACAAAACTTGACACACATTTCTAACTCAGTTTCTATCCCTATAGCATGCATTGAAGAGGACTCCGAATCTTATTGCTCAGATTCAGAGGATGTTACCCTTGAAGTTTTAAATAAAGAATTTTCTAAATTTTATGAATTGAAAAATATTTTAGCCGGCGAGAATGCCTCACTGAAACTTAAAGTTTCAAAACTGACTAAAGATATCCAATGATCGAAGTCAGTAAGTGATGAGCTAGGCAAGCTTAAGGAAGAACAATCTATTTTACTTAAGTCTTATAAATCTCTCTCTGAAGAATGTGAATCTCATAAACTGAAAATTGCTAGTGGTAAAAAACTTATCTGCTCACTTTATAGTAGCACTAGTAAAGTTTCAGAATCCCTAAGTTTACAAAGAGATCCATTTGATAAATCAGGATTAGGTTTTTCAGAAAATGTTTTGAGCAATCATGCATCAACTTCTGAAACTATAAATATTTCCAATCAACATTTTAAGAAGGATTCTAGTTTAGAAGTTAAGTTCTTAGGAAAATGAGTAGTCAATATGGAGAAGGACTCTTAACGGCTAATCATGGCAAAGGGAACAAGTCAGCTTCGAAACTGACTTCAGTACTAAGGCTTGAAAATAATTTGACTAACAAGTCAAAGAAGCCTGAGATAAAGCCTACTATGCCTAGGAAGTGGGTCAAGCAAAATGTTCCTAATGCAAGGAAACCCACTTCAACAGTTAGGAAAGAACTTTGTAAAAGTCAGTATCATTTCTAGATTCTAGAAATCCAAGGTTCCTTACTTATAATTCTAATGAGAAGAGAACTTATCCTTATAGGAGGAACACCTATACGAGGTTAGAGCCCAATCACCTTTTCTTTTCTAGGGCTAAGAAGACTTCACGCCCCTGACTAGGTTTCCGAGAACCACACCGAAACTTCGTTTCAAGAAACTTAGCTTCCAGGAAGTCAGTTCCAGGAAACTCAATTTCGAGGAACTCAGCTTTTGGAAAGGTTTCACACACACACACACTCACACTCTATTCCTTCCAACATGCATAGAAATAGCATCCATTGTCTCAAAAGGAAGAGAAAGGAAGAGGAAGTTGTGACACCTAGATTCAAGGTGAAGCAAATATGGATTCCCAAAGGATGGATCCATAAAACTACCCTGCGCAGAAACACGGGTACCTTTAGTCTAACCTTATCTGTTTTGCAAGTACAAGGTCACCAAAGTCAGCTCAAGAAGAAGAAGAGAGCTTGAAGTTTGGACATTGGGTGTTCAGCACACATAACCGGAGAAAGAGATTTCCTATCAAAACTGAAGATGTCAAGAGGACCTCTAGTCAGTTTTGGAGACGACTCAAAAGGGAGAGTAATCGGCAAAGGATGCTTAGAGCACAACAGAATCATCATTAATAACGTATCATTGGTCAACAACCTCAATTACAACTTGCTGAGTGTCAGTCAGCTTATTCAATCCGGGTATGAGGTGACTTTTGCCAAAGAAGATTGTTTGATCAACGACAAAGATTCCAAGGAGACTATGCTCAAAGGAATAAAGAAAGGAAGTCTCTACTTTGTGGATTGGAAGAGCGGGAAGCCTGACACATGCCTTATCGCAGCAAGTCCATCCCAAGAAGGAGTCAACTGACTATGGCATAAAAGGCTTAGCCACCTGAATTTCCAGTCAAATAGACACTTAGTTAAACACAAGCTTGTGGAAGGTCTACCACAAGCAGGGTTCAAGAAAGAAGAAGGTCTCTACAGAGCGTGCAAGATGGGAAAGCAAACCAGAGCTTCATTTAAGAATCAAATCATCACAACAAGCACAAAAAGAATCATTGAGCTACTGCACATGGATCTATTTAGACCTGTCACGCCACCCACAATTGGAGGAAAGAAGTACACTCTCGTTGAATTTACTCTAAGCACTAGGTTAATTTTTTATTCTTGTGATTTAAACAGGGGTTACTCTCATTGAATTTACCCTAAGCACTAGGTTAACCTAGTGCACTCGAATACCCTTTTAAGGCGTTCTCTCTCGTCCTTGGATACCAGGGGGTACTTGTACTTTAGGTGATCTAGCGAGTTGCACACAAAGCATGCCTTGGGAGGTCTTTCGTTGAATTTTTGTTCACTGGGCTTTGAACCTTCCTTCTTAGCTTTGGCTTTCACAAGCAGCTTTGTCAGCTTCCTCATTTTCTCCTCAAGCTCTTCGATTGAGCTCTCTTCCTCCTTCTTGAGGTTGAAAGGTGATGGTGTGACTTTGATGTGGACATCTGTTCGGATGATTGTCAGCTTGGTAAAGCTTTTGAGGCCTTCTTTTAAAATCCCTTTTTGCAAAAAAGGCAGCATCTTCTTCGAGATGAGTGCTGACATTCTGCACAACTTCATTCATGTTCGCCATTAGTATGTCATATTCATCAGCTTGTAGCTTGGCAAACACATCCTTGGTCATCATCATGGAGAGATCCTTCTCCTTTTAAGCTGGTAACTTTGACAGACCAATCCTCCTTGAGCATCTTGGAGAGAATCTCCGCGTTCTTATTTGCAAACTCATAAATTCTCCCCAAATTTTTTAGCTCACAAATAATAACATTAAATCTAGCTTCCATAAATTTTACACTTTCACAAATTTACCTCAAACACTAGGTTAGGTTTTTATTCTAGAGAGAACCCCTGTTTAAATCACAAGTTTGAATTTATCTTATATTTTATTACCCTAAGCACTAGATTAATTTTTTAGTCTTGTGAGTATAAGCACCTCCAGTTGTGCCTATGTGCACAACATAAAATCGAAATCCGATTTTACAACCCATGATGTATAGAACTGAGACACTGCAAACTTCGACAGAGCAGTCATAACAATCATCAATGTATTATCTTTCCAACTCATTGTTTTGTAGATCAAATGCTGCTACACAAGTCAGAAAGAAAAAAACTACTCTATCAAGTGGACAATATTCTCAGAAAGCCAAAGTAAAGTAAGATAATATCAGCTGAAGCATATGATTAACTACATCTAGTAGAGCAGCTCCTCAAACACTGGATCCACACTTTGCTTCCACTTCCCATTGTACAAATCAAGGAGCTTTTCAGCTGGCGTTACACCTGCACCAGAGATTTGATTTTCAGAATTAACATCAAACTAAATTGGAGTTATGAGCCTCAATCTAATTGATTTTACAGGGGCTGCTTTGGAATCGGTTGTGAACTCTGTTTCAGGTATACTGATGCTACTGAGGATGTTTTAAAGAGAATAACTTTTTGCAATATTGGATCTACTGCGGTGTAAATTTGGCAAGGTTCCAAGATTTAATGCATGAAAAGTAAGTTCATTTGCAAAACATTGCTAGGAATTAGATTTAACCCAGTAATTATTTGGCCCTCAGTGATCACCTGTATTAACAACTTCAGTCACTTCATTTAGAAATCCGGTTTCCTTGAAGCCTCTTCTTTCCAGTCCATCCTAGGAGAAAGAACGACATAGATGAGTAAGCGGACAGGAAGAAATGATGGCAGCCTACTCTACTCCCAACAATTGGCATGATAAAACAGAACTACTGTTTAGTCACCTTAGCAAATTTGACAACTTCTTGCGCAACATGCTTCAGCAGCCCATCACGAAATGGCGTCTTCAACCCACTCTTCGGGACCTACTACAAAATTTTTGATTACAATGGATCTTCATGGCTGACCATACAATAGAAGGATCTCGCAAGTGCAGAAATGGTATTGGAGGATGATAAAGCTATCTCAACAAGTTTACATCATCTTCTATAACAAAAGAAAACAGAGCACAAGAGATTTTTAACTAAAATGAATTCAAAACCTTCTATGTGTTTGCTCAGCGAACTCCTCTATATTAAATGATTTACTTGGTCCTATAAGTTTGTGGAGCCATACTAAACGGAAACCATATTAAATTATGTTTCGCAAAATTATTGTTCTCAGATACTTGTTCCTTAGATGCCAAATAAGACCAAAATCAAACAACTGAAACTGTTACCTTATTTCTAAGCATTTGTCTTTCCTCAGGTGTCCAATCCGCTGTCATGTCCAAAACATTTTGTAGAGATACCTCATCATACAAGAGACCAACCTGAAACTCAGTTGTATTAGTGCAGATTTCTGTATTACAACCAACATAAAATTTAATACTGTCCATTTTCATATATTGACAAATGGAATCATGTATCAAAAGTAAGATAAAACACAACGGGAAGAAAATATACCCAAAATGCAGGTAGCGCGCATAGCCGCCTCCAAGGTCCTCCATCAGCACCCCTCATCTCCAAGTATCTTTTAAGCCTAACCTGGTGAAAGATAATGATGGGAATTAGTAAAACAGTGCAGATGACAGCCACACATTCAATCAATTATTCATAATGCGAACCTCTGGAAATATTGTGGTCAAATGATTCTCCCAGTCATTGAGAGTTGGATATTCACCTGGAAGACAAGGAAGTTTCCCAGCCATAAAATCCTGCAGAAGATTCATAAGGAAGGATAAGTCACACATAGCAGAATTATAGAAAAAATTTACATATAAATAAACAAGGGAGGTGAGAACCCGGAAGGAAAGTCCAGCACAATCAATGTACTTTTTCTGCCGATAGACAAAGTACATTGGGACGTCAAGAGCATATTCTACATACTGTTCAAACCTGTGCCAGCAAACAAGATATACATTAAATATGGAGTATTCCATTAATATGGATATCAAATCACAAGTGCTCAAAGTTCTCAAGGATTTAGTGACAACATAAGTAGAATGCAAGACACAGAACAGTTCAAACAAAGAATGCTAGAAGTAACCAACCACTTTGAGCACATTTTTACTAAAGCATCATATTTCGTTTTTTTTTTTTTTTTTTTTTTTCGTAAGATTAATTAGATATATGTGAGGCTGTTATCAACAATGTACATGCAATATGTAAAAATACGTAGAACCTTCTCGGATCAACCATCAGAAGAAGTAAAGTTGTTATCTACGAAAAGTTAAACAGAAATTAGTCCAGAGACATGCCAATACTTGTAGTTTGCTTACATACACATTTGAACTAATATAAGCTACGGATTGAATATAACAGCAAGATGATGGTCAGAAAAATGCCTTCAAAAAAGCAAAGGAGTCCCTGTCCAACTGGAATTTTAACCCAATAAAAAAACCAGAAATTTGAAGCTCAATCTAAAGAGATGTAGTTTTCTCTACTGCATAAATAAATTAAAATTAGTAGCTTATAGATCACCACAGTGGAAAAGGTAAACCAGAAACGGCAAGGCCAAAACCCATTGAAGTTTTGCACTTGCATATTACAGCATAATTGCGAAGGAGAAGTTTCAACAATCATAAAAAATCCATATTTGGAATATGGATATGAAATTAAATTGATTTTTACACAAACTACTTTTGCACACCCAATGCATGAACTTAAACAAATGAAAAGACATCATTTATACATTTAAAGACAAGATTTTCAAAAGACAGCAACACATAATAGAGAACATGAATATTGCATCAGCAAAAATTCGTTTCATCATCAAGTACTTCAGATGTTATAATGTATGGGGCAATGGAAAGAAGTTATTCATGGTGACTAGAAGCTTCAATGGCTTGATAAAAGACGTAAAATTGGCAAAAATGGGTTATAAAATTTTATGGAGAATAATGGGACAGAATGATTATGTCAAGAGATTAAGAATTTGGTGACGACAGTAATAGACCAGTGTGAATATTCCGGGGTTACAAAATTTTATGGAGAATAATGGGACAGATTGATTACGTCAAGGGATTAGAATTTGGTGATGCTAGTAATAGACCAGTGTGAATATTCCAGTCATAGGAGCACATTTATATAGTTGGTGCAGGTAGAGGCACAAAAGTTGTGTCCACAATAATGATAAGAAGGAAACTGCACAAACAGAGAGAGAAAAGATTCAAACATTTAAATAAAGTGAGAAGAATTGTACATTGCTTCTAAATAATTTCTTATGCAGCTGGTCTTCCTACAAATGAGTTTTCTGAAAAGAGAAGGCATTTCCTTTTAGGGTAAATGTCTTTTATAGGGTCTAGAACTAAAGTGGAAACAGAACCGTCTTTACTTTATGGGGGAGCAAGGTAGTTCTAACAATAAATCGGGTCATAAATAGGCAGATCTGCTCGTAAGCTACTCAAATATCGACTTGAAAAAACTCAGTCAAATCTCGATCATATAATAAACGAAGCAAGCATGAACTTGAATATATTCAGTTGGGCAAGTTCTAAACATGTTCATGAGTAGGTTTGTGGGCATGCCCACGAGTAGGCTCATTTGATTCAAGAATGTCATATATACAAACAATTTTACTACCTCCGTCCCATTTTAATTGGCCCTTTTCTTTTCGGCACGGAAATTAAGAGTTGTGAGTGTAGAATGAGTTAGTGGAATGAATATTTTATTGTTGTGTGTGTAAAAGTTGCCATTTTTGGAAAGGGGCCAATTTAATTGGGACGCCAAATTCGGTAAGTGGGCCTATTCTAGCGGGACGGAGGGAGTACAATTTAATTGCTTTAGTTGGATGTTTCATTATTGTAATGCACACACACGCACAAATTGATATATATATATATATATAAACTAATTCATACTTTTTTCAAAAACTTGTGCAAATATTGAAAAAATAAGACAAAAATATATACATAATTGTGAACAAACTATGTAAGTTATAATTAATCAATATAAAATATTAATGCATATAATATACATTAATATTTATATTTGTTTGTTATTTGTTATTAGGGGTTGGGAATAGGTCATCTTATCCGACAAGGACCTTCGGCCTGACCTACCAAAGACCTGCACCCGGCCTTTCTCATAAAGAGGCTAGGCTTAAGCTTCAAATCCGGCCTACAAGCCAACCTACATAAATAATATATTATATAAATTTTTAAATATATTTATTTTTTAAAATTAAATACTACTCCCTCCGTCCCACAAAATTAGTCTCATTTGCTTTCGGCACAAAAACCAATGAGATAGAGATAAACGAAATTAATAATTTATTAGTGTGAGTAGATTACTTTTCCATTTTTAGTAATGGGACTGACAAAAATAGAAAATGGGACTAATTTCATGGGACAGAGGGAGTACATTTATAATTTAAAATTAAAAATATTTTATTAAGCCAAACTACTGTAGTTGAAATCAATTTAAAAATATCTACATAGATTATTAAGGTATATGTTGCATGCACGATATCAATCAGAATTGTTCCTTAATAGGAAATGCCTTAATGCCACATCTCTCTGAGCAAAAATATCAGAGATGGGTTCCTATTGTTATCAGAAAGAAATTGGACCACAAATGTGAAAAAAGACCAAGGCAGGCACCTTTTGTCCACCTAGCCCATCAAAGGTATCTGCTCGTATAAAAGTGTAACTGATAAATTATTTTTATTCGGTTATATATTATACAGATGATCAAATTTATTTGATTTATAAAATTAAATAATTCATTTATAATTTTAAATTATTAAATAGGCTTAAATATGCTTTAAGTAGGCTGAAGGACCGGCCTATATAACGCAGCCCTAGGCCAATATAAAAGCCTATTTTAGTTAATAGGCCTTACCCAAGCCTATTTGAATTTCTAGCAGCCCAGGCATACACGGCCAAAGCCTAGCATTTCCTATTCCCATCCCTATTAGTTATGATTTATAATTTCAAATTTTCAATATTTATGCAATGTACAGTTTCTTTCATTTTAAATATTTGAACCTTTTTCAATATATAAAGTTTGAAAACTTACTATAAATATATAATTAACTATAAATATTCAATTAGCAATTTTACTATTTGAATAATCAATTAGTCATTTAATTTATCTAAACGAGTGGCTTAATGGTTGAAAATATATTAAATGTTTAGTTTGTTGGAACAATTTTGTAGTTCGTTGAATAATTCTATATTATTTAGACTAGTGATTGAGTAATATATTTATTATTTGAGATGTTTGTATTTCATCATTAGAACATAGCATTTTCCCTAGAAAAATATTTATACAAACAAACAAGCTTGTTTGATAATATCGAACGAGCTCAAACTTCAGCTTGATACGATTGAATAAGTTCATACTTGAGCCTACGAGTTCAAGCTCAAGCAAATTAATGGACAAACTCAAACTCGAGCTCAAGTCCAAGATCGATAAAAATAATCAAAGACCCATAAACATTTTTTTATGATGGAGCTCGAGTCAAACTTCAGCTTTAAAAGTCCAATTTTTATTCGAGCTCGCTCAATAAAATTCTCATGAACCGACTAAGAACTGATATTATATAGGGACTTACCCGAAGGAGTCATCGAAGACAAAAGGAAGCATTCCAGCTCGATTATTGTCAGTGTCTGTCCATATTTGGCTGATCACAAAAAATGAATTATAACATGAAATCAACTCCTTGAAAGTGTAAAATCAATTTTATACAACTCAAGGCAGTAAAAACTTAAGTCTCTTTATTATGGGACAACACAACTACCTTCTCATGCTAAGATAGCCATTTGGTTTCCCTTCTGTGAATGGAGAATTCGCAAACAATGCTGTGGCTATCTGTTTAATAAATTCATAAGATTTCACAATTAAGTAATTCCTGCCAAATAAATGCCAACTCACAGGTTGTAAGGCCAACTCACAGGTTGTAAGGCAAGACCGGCCCGGAACTTCCTTATCATATCAGCTTCAGAATCGAAATCCAGGTTCACCTGTACAAGATGAAGTGAAAACAAGCCTGAGAAAGCATCTCAAAAGACGGAAGTATGGAGGTTTGAATAAAGAATGCTGAGAACCAAATAAGTAGTAATAACAAGTTGTAAATGAAAGTTCAGCATTATTCCTCACCTGGACAGTACATGTTCTGAACATCATATCAAGTCCAAGTGACCCAACTTTGGGCATGTAATTTCTCATAATTGTGTATCTTCCCTGAGCAGTTTTATGTTGTCAGTACAGATAGCAACTCATCAGATCTAATAGATTAGTTTAACCTTGTACAAACAGGACAGGGACAAATTGAAATATGCAAGACTATCTCAGAACTGAAGGAATCAGATATGCCAAGTGAATACAATATCCTAACCATACGTGGAAAAACAACAAAGGACTACAGAAATTATGTGCTGCTGATAGAAACATTGCTTATCAACTTGTAAAGAGAATAAAATATCAATATGCGATGGAAATTGGCAACGTTCATGCACAATTGGTTAGAACTTCCCTTAGAACAGTTGCACAGATTGGTTGGTTGTTTAACTGTGTCCAATTCTATGCCTCAGTTCTCCAATTTAGTTTTTGTAAGGGATCCAGCTAATAATGTGTCTTGACAAAATTCTGATTCGGTTATTCCTAGGGTCTGGCACAATAACTACATAAAGTTGACTAATATCCAATCAGTTTATGAAGAAATAATATCTTTCAATCACAAGCCTCTCAGTGTTATGATGTCCCATGCGGGCTACAAGAAACGTGGATGGTCATAGACTCATATAACTGGAGGTCAAGCATTAATCATATGATATGCATGGATTATTAATTGAGTTTTTTTATTTAGATTTGATTCAGATTTATAAGAATTGGAGATTTTATAAAATAGGAATCTTTTATTTAATAGTAATTTATTTATTTAAATTTTGATAGAGATAGATTAGGATTTATTTTAGTATTTACTTATATTAATCCACTAGTTTTAGTAATCCATGTCAATCTGTCTCCAGGAATTATCATGTCAATATGTTTTGAAGAATAAGTTATGTGACAAACTTTCTCAAAGATCTCTTCGGAATTGTTTATTTCATTTTATAGTTATTTATTTTGTTATTCGATCTCTGAACTGTATGGTTTTGGATTAAGGTTAAGGTTCCTTAGCTTATAAGTCTAACAATTTGGTCTAAACTACCATCCATTCATGCCATGGAAAGGGGGCACCCAATGTCCATGGTTGTAGAATGTGGCCTCAGCGTCTGCCTAGTCGGCGTTGAGAAGCTCACCGCCCACCAGCCGTGCCGAAAATCAATAATCGGCGTAATTAGTTGAACAAAGTTGTGGTTCAGCTGCTGGAGTGTTTCTTCGTGTTGATACATGCAATGATGAGATTTTGTAGAAGAGAGGTGTATTTACATGGGAGGGGGAGAAAAAGAATGAGGGGGAAGAGAGAAGAACAGAGAAGAGCGAAAAGAGAGTAAAGATAATGTGCAATAGTAAAAATCTGAAAAGTAAATTGGAGGGGAGATAAAATAGTACATTAGGAAGAGGAGAGATTTCTTAAAATGAAAAGTGAGAGAAAGGAAGAACAAAGATAAAAAAAATATAATAATATAATTGCTAAAAATAAAATAAAAATACATAAAATTACTACTTTTAGGCACCAAATAAATAGTCTATGCACTAGCGGAACTCCGACCGATTAGAGCCTAGCGAGTTGTACAACCATATGTGGGCTAAGGGTTGCCACCTCATTGTGGGCTTTAGTACAGTAGTTGATAAGAGCAGGGATCAAAAATCAACAAAGAGTCTTCGTTGCCCAAAGTCACATGGCTAAACTTCACTTAATATTCGATAATCCAAAGTTAACCCTAATTGGGGCTTAAATATGCTCCTCTAAACAATATACGGAAATAACTTAAATATAATAAAAAAATTAAATCGACTAAAATAATAATCGGCTACAAAAGTAGGCTCAATCCCATCCCCGTCTAGGATACACCAGCAACGGCCTCGTCGCCCCCCCCCCCCCCCTTACTCGCCTCCAACCTTCGCTCCACATCAGTAGTCATCCTGAATGTGCCATTTGTGGAGGTCCGATTTAAAAGGGAAATTTATTATTGATGCCCCCACATCCGATCCACTTTGTGGACGTTGAATTTTAGAGAGGGATTAATGACTATAATGGCATTTAAGTGGGGGTCAATCCTTAACCTTAGACCATGTTCTAGGATTAAGTTAGGGCTCCCGACATATATACCCAACAACTTGATCCCACATGCCGAACCAAGCACATTGGAGCCCACATCCAAGTGGAAACCCTTAGACCCACACATCAGGTTGTCCTTTACATGGCACATCTAGCAAGTCAGAACAAATCGTGAAGCACATAAATTAAGGACCAAACTTATCCCAAAACCATAGTTAGGGTTAAGGATTGATTGAGCCCCAATTCTATGTCCATCCACACTATCATATGCATTTGGTATGGAATATATTGTAACACTCAGATAATGATATGCAAAATGCGTGGTGGCATAGCTTGAAAGTTTTATCAGTTGGGTAAGATTCTGAATTCCAGCCTCAATAAACTTGAAAGTTGAAACCTAAGTACATAGGCTGGATAAGATGTTACCTTTGGCATTATTGGTATATCTTCACGTCTCAATTTGGGCTGGAAGCCAATCCCTAAAAACCCAATCCCCATCTCCTCCGCAACAGCCTTAACCTGCACATTTAATTATCGATTGTTAAACTAAACCCAACAGTTGAAGACGAGTCGGCTGGTTAAGGATAGTTTCCAGAACAACAGATTGAAGTGGGGAGCAGTGATTCCCGGAGACTCTTTTGAACGAAGATCAGAAGCTTGATATATAAGACAACAAATTTAAATGGCACATGATGATGAATCACATTTCTAGACTAAGTTCTTATAACTAAGGAATTCTAATATAACTCTGATTTCAAGATAGGTATACTTCTGGCCAGCAATAGTTCCACTCACTCTGGTTTATCATCACATGCAAAGGAACAAATTCACCAGATACAATAAGTCTTTAAGACAAAGAAATCATTCAAACAAGCATTATAAATGATGCAAAACTATAGTTCATCTATCTCATGCACTTGAGGCAAGAAAGGGCAGATATATGTTACCATTCACAAAAAGTAAATCATAAACAATAACTTTTCATGTAAGTGATAGCTTGCAACACAAGATTCTTCAAACTTCATACCATAAAAACAGATCTACAAACCTGATAAAGATGGGAATTGACTTCAGCACATGTTTGATGCAGAGTTTCAAGTGGTGCACCACTGAGCTCAAATTGGCCACCAGGCTCCAGTGAGATGCTTTGTTTACCCTGCCAATTATAATAAACTTCTACGATTTCAGTTTGCTTTAACATCGTACATATTTTTCAAAAAAAAAAAAAAACAGATTTGGGATTATGGGAATGATGTAATAAGAATGTTTTCTTTTACTTGGAACCTAAGTTCTAGCAACATGTTTTGAGAGAGTAGGAGTAAATCATGTACTGGTAATTGTCTGCTGTCATGCAGAAACCAGTGGGCAGTGAGTAAAGCATAGGCAAATTATTGGGGAAAATATCCACATATCTAAGAATAAGAGAAATTACATACCTGTTTGAGACCGATAATGTTTTCACCCTCCATTATTTTCTCCCAGTCAAATCTCTCAGATATAACATTGAGAAGCTCTGCTATCTGTTCATATTTCATGGGTCTCAATGTTCCAAACTCAAACCCAAATTTTTCATGTTCGGTGCCTATCCTGTACAAGCCAGTGATACATGGTTCAACAGATGTCAATGTGTCATTAATATATGAAACACCCAAAGTTTTCACATTCAAATTTAAAAAACTTAACTAGAACTGGTTCCGAATAAGTAATACAAATCCACTGCACGTTGGCATTGTCATAATGAAGCAAAATCCATAGTTCAAAAACTTCAGGAAAACAAGAGAAATGAAAGTGATAAATCATTAGATGGTGGTGACCATTTAGGCCTAAAACAAAGACATGGTAAGGAACAAATGAGAATCTCAAATAATGGCCTCTAAGAATAATAATCTGAGGCTAGAAGGCAGAACCTTTCCCAACACCAAATAAACAGGAAAGAGATATATAGCAAAACAGTTGGTGAAAGATTCCTTGAAATGATTGAAAGCAAAATGAACTTCGAAGGTATCTCACGAAATTGTTTGTTTCACAACAGAAGAACGCCGAACAGAATTTGGCACATAAGTCCTTATAGCAACTCTAGAGCACATATTGAAACTAGAGGGTAGTTTTACAAGAACAAGATGCAAGTATAACTAAAACACCACTTAAAGCTAGAAATTCAACCTCCATTTCTCCTTGGGTTTGCAACCGGAAGCAAGGTAATTTGTCAGATCTTCTTTTGTAAGTGGCTCGGTCGAAATAACAGCATCTTCTGTAGGAGGACTTGCACCAACAGTAACCAGATGGCCTTGCCTCCGTCCCACTTCAATGCCAAGAGAGCTCCAGCTTGATTTCATCTTTAGGGAATTCCATGAAGGAGACCTCAGACCTAAGAAGATTTCCTTAGATCTGGCAGAGTCAGCAGTGTTGGCAAAACAATGAATTCCATTGCTTCTAGTTTTACACTGTATAACCTCAGAACGAATGCTATGTGATGAACCAGGACAGGACCTCAATGCCATGGCTGGAAGCTGAACTGTCAAGAATATAAAATTTAATTGACCATACATCAAGCATAAGAAAATTGCTGGTTCACTCCACACAGGCTGGTACATTTATCAGCATCTATGCCTGATTCTAGACATTTCGTTTACTAAAAGTTAAAGCTTACTATCTATTAAGAATTGAATAATATCATCAGCTAAATACTCAAATTCACATTTCATAATCAGTTGTATGACTGTTTACATTCTTCAATGAAGTTTGCAGGGTCAAGGACAGCACATTAAAACACAAAAGCCAATAACTCAAAGCAATACTAATTTCCATATCAACAAAAAATAAAAAAATAATAATAACAAAATCACATCAACAGTCCGATACCACTAAAGCAACCAATTTTAGAAGGCATATTATCCTATGTGGTGGAGAAACAATAGGGTTTCGATCATCAGGATTCCACAGAATCTGGTTCTCCCATACCACCCTTGAAAATTTATCCTTTTTCAAAAATTTGCAATGCTCTTGTATATGTATTATCTATGTATGATAATAAAATGCTGATATATATACACACACGCACACGCATATTTTGAATTCTTGAATATGCGAATTCAATCTGCACACCTTCTCAGAACAGCGGATTTAATTTAAACAATTGTCAGCTACTCACTTATTTCCAGTTACCAGTTAAAAAAAAAAAAATTGAGAGTTATCCACAAACATATCAAACAGAAACTGAAACCATTTTTAAAAAAAATGCCCCGCTCTACAAAATCATTCTTAAACAAAATCCTTCGGATAGCCAAAATTTGAAATTAACACACACCGGCCAAATTCATAAAAGCAATTCCGCAATTGGGATACACAGCCTTAGAATCGAAAGAAACGATAGAAACAAGATAACACCTTTTATCAGCTTCAGACAAGCAGAGGAATAAACAGGAGAGAGAAGTTGATGCAATGGCGTGACCGATGAAGATACATATATATTTGCTGCGGAAACGGTAGAATCTAGTGAGAAGGGAGAGTGAATTTGAGGAAAATAATGGCGTAGGGGGCACGGGGTACTATGATGTGCGGCACCATCCACTCTTTCTGCGGTGGTCCCTCCATTCGCCATCTGCCACGTCATCCTCCATGTAAAGAGGAATCAAATTTCCACTTTTTTGGAAATATTCTATATTCTTCCATTTTTTTTATAAATCTTTAATCTTTTTCCGATTAAAGAAATAAAACATGTTTCATACTATTTTTTTTATATAAACGTACTCAACGCCAATTTTTTTTCAATAAATTCCATCCACCCAAATATTTCCATCATAGCTCAAATTCATAACATATCAAACATAAAGAAGATATTTAAATTACTTTTACCCCTAGTAACTTGAGCTCCTTTTTAAGTGATAATTCTAGTTCAATATTTTTCTTAGTTGGATTATATCAAGTCAAAAGGTATATTAGAACTGAAATATTTTGCCTAAAAGAAAATTAACTTGAATAGTCTGAGATATGATAGAATTGATCTCATTTTTATAATTTTTTATTATAATTATAGTACCTAAATTACTTCATATGATATTTATTAATCAAATCTTATGTTATATAATTATGTTTGATGCAAATAAGTTTTAATAGATAATTAAATCTCTAATATTTATTAATTTTGAAATTGAAATATGTTTGAATATTGATGAAATAAAAAAAATACATTTTGTGCTAGGTAATAAATATTTCTTATATTTTTGTTGTTTATAAGATTAAAGGAGAGAAAAGATTAATGGCATAAAAGAAATCTTATAAATTTTTAATATAAAAATAAATCGTAAATTCATTGATTACGGTGATCTAGCTTAAAAATTGAAGTGTTAGATTAAAGGTGAAAGACTTTGGGCTAAAAAAATTCAGCCTAAATTTATCTATATTGAATAATTCAGAAATTGATATGAATATTCATAAACTTGATGGACTAGTTGACATATTTGATAAAAATTTATTAAGATATATATTCATGTTGGAAATAAGTTGGATTTTGATTTGATGAAAATTATTACTAACAAATTTAGTAAGTTCGTTAATTACATGATTCTCACTTAAAACTTATTATTATTAGATTGATGATAAGCTCATTAAATTTATAAAATATTTTTTATTGCAAATGGTATAACACGTCTTTAATTTTATTTTTTTTTGGCAATAAGAAAATATATATGAGTAAATACAGGGCCGGCCCTGCAATTTCGGGGGCCCTGTGCGAAGAGTATAGATGGTGCCCCAATTTTATTATTATTATTATTATAAATAAATAAACTAATAAAATAGAATATAAGTATAAAATATGGTTCATGTCATCTTTAATCAAAAGTTGTTCGAAAACTATAAATCGCAAAAAAAACTATGTTATTTTACTCTAAAATTATGCGAGTTTTGATTATATTTATCAATAAAAGAATCTTAAATAAAATAAACAAGAAAGATGTATAACTATCATTTACAGATTACCTCATAAATGTCTTTTATTTTTTAACCAAACTTACCACTAAGAATTTCACAATATATTTGTTAAAGAGTAACGAACAATCATTAGATCATTTTTTCAATTCAAGTTTTTTCAAATTCTTTTAAATAAGCTAATCACATTTTTAATTATAAAATAATTAATATAATATTGTGAAGAAGAGTATTTTGACATCTTATCATTTATTTTATTTGAATTTTTAAACTTACATAAGGCAAAATATAAGTTTAAGTCATCTTCTATTTAATCTTAATTGAATTAAAGATGCATTTATTTATTTGGGATTAATATAATTTTGTAATTTTAATATTAAAATAAATTAATAATATATTAATACTAAAAATACATAAAAATGATGCCCCAATATTTTTAGGGCCCCGGTGCGGCGCACCTCCCGCACGGCCTCAGGGCCGGCCTTGAGTAAATATGATTTTTGTAATAAAATGATTTTTTTTCTAAAGCAAATACAATATACTTGACAATAATTCAAAATTTAGAAAACGTAATTGAACAGATCTAATTGTAAAATATTTGGTAATAATGTTTAGAATTAATTAGTTAAGTTTGAATACCATAATATTTTATTCGATTGCGGACCTACATGGTTTATTGTTGAGAATCATAAAATAACATTAAAAGATAAAAAAGATAGTATGATGAGGGATCATGGGATCTTGAAGTTAAATTATGTATGCAATGACGCAATCAAGAAGCTTATGCAAGAATATTCACGGCCACGAGAGTGCACCCTCAAGATTGGCGTGTTACGATTCTACAAAATAAATAGATTTTAAATATATTATAAATTATTATAATTTTCTTAAATACTAATTTTACATTTGTATGCTCAAAAGGCACCAAGGGAAGTAGGGGTGTAATCGAATCGAGTCGAGTAGTGTCGTGCTCAAGATTGACTCGTTTAGTATCGAATCGAGCTTCGAGCTTTTTTGTCGAAAATTTTTTAAGTTCACGAACTTTATCGAGCCTAAGAACTTTCTAAATTTGGAATATATTTAAAATTCTCATAATTATTTTGAAAGAAAAGGTTATTTATTTCTAAATTAATATCATATTCATGCTTAAATTCTAAATTTTATCATTATTAGAGAGAAATATCATTATTGTTACTCTTAAATCATAAAAGATACTCCCTCCGTCCCAAAACATTAGTCTTGTTTTCATTTTTCGTCTGTCCCAAACAATTGTCCTCTTTCCTAAAATGGAAAATTAATACACACTCACTAATAAAATACTAATTTCCTCTATCTCTACTCGCATTGGTATCTGTGCCGGAATGAAACCAGACTAATGTTTAGGGACGGAGGTAGTATTACTTTTATAAAATTAGTTATTTTATATTTCTTACTGATTTTAGCTAACGAGCTTGCTCACGAGTCAAATACTATGATGCTCAAGTTTGGTTCGTTTAATAAACGAGCTCAAACGAATTTTTATCGAGTCGATATCCGAGTAGCTCATGAACAGTTTGGCTCATTTACAGTCCTAAAGAGAAGTTCTATGGCTTGCCATGAGGAATTGGATGCAGCCCGTTGAGGATTAGAAGGTAGGATAGCCTGCTCGACTGTAGCATTAATGGCAATGACTGACTTTGATGAGACCACTAGATTAGTCAAAGCTACTTTTATCACACGTATCCTAATTATAGGTTTGCCAACTGCTCACAGTTTAAGACAGGCAATCAATGGAGGCACTCGATTTTCCACCATCTTGGACTACTCATCGAGTGATATCCAAAATTGTGTATGTGACTTAATAGTTTCCTAAACAGTTGGTTAAGCTTCTTCATATAAGGTGGATAGCTCATTTGGTGAAGCAGCATAAACTTCATCAGTCAGCAGAGGAAACACAACTAGATTATGTGATTCTTCCTGAGCAATATGTTGAGAAGGATTGGCGGGTGAATTTCTCAATCATGGTTGCATTATCGACTGAATCATTGATGGCGTCAATCGCTTCTGATCCCTTCAAAATTGACTTATCAGCTTCATCATAAGCGGATGAGTTAGTAATTCCATCAATTCTCTTTACAGCTTCCCCTTCAAACTCAGGCATTTGCTCATCTGGCCCATTTACATCCTATATTGGTCCCAAATCAAAGCACGCTATATTATAGTGAAAGTATTACAAGCTTGCACACTCCAAGCTAGTTGTTCAAAGCGCTTGGGATTCAGAAACTGATTGTTTTAACGATTAGTTTGTAAGTTAATCGATTCGTTTATATTCCAACACTTAGAGAGTGTTCGGTTTTAAATTCAGACAAATAATGTAAATAAAGCAGTAAATTGCACTAAGATATTATAGAGGTTCGGACTCAATAGTCCTACGTCTTCTCTACAGACTTACGTCTGGAAATTCACTAAGTTTTGGGTTATGGAGTGTAGCAAGATTTGTAGTTTGCTTGTAGATGCCAACGTCTTTCAATTCACAAGTGCACTTGTCTAGTCTTTGCTCGTCTTCACTTCTTCAGATCTCGAGTGAGGATGCACCTCACAGCCTCCAACTGGTTGTTGAGAATTTGTGTTCTTCTTGGGAACTTGTTGGTTTCGGTGCAAACACCTGTGATAGTCAACTACTTGAAGAAGTAGTGACTCCGAAATGGTTTCTTTCTTGAGAAGAAAGAAATCCAGAGATAATACTAGCAATGATGTTGAGTGTCTCGTGTCCAAGGATTGACACACGGAAAGCTAGTAAGTCAGCTTGAACGCTTTGAATGCTTGAGTATGAAAATCCGCAATGTTCGTTTAGATGTGCAGAATTCATAACCTTCTCCAATCGAACTGTTGATGGATTCACCATTGCTGGTGATGATGTGTTAGCCAGTTTCTTCAAATGTATGCCTCCAAGCTGGTTGCCAATTTCTGCACTCCTAGGTTATTGCCAGTTTCTTGAACTTTTAGTTGATAATCAATTTTCTCCCAAACTTGCTCGCGATCAGCTTCATTTCAACTCGATAAAATCCCTAAACAGGACTTTACAAGTTCGGGCTAATCTAAGCTAAAGACTCTCTAAGCTGGTGGTGTTTGACACATCAAAACATACAATAAAATGTGAGAATTACATCATAATTCATAACATCCAGGCAAGTGAGTGTCTATCTCCCCAATTAAGCTCCCATCAATCTAATTTTCTTCAGGAGCTTCCTCTTCCTCATGAATTCTTTCTACAAAGAATTTTTCAGTTTTTGCATGCGTTTTAGTTGATGTGTCAACTAGTATGGTGGACTTATCACATTCTGTTAACACCAGTACTTCGATTTCTATGGAAGTGACAGCTCGTTCCGAATCTTGCGACATAGATGTCCTCATGGCTCAGCGATTAGCCAAATATAGATCGACTTCTATATCCCCGGAATGTCTTTGTCATCGGAACCTTGTTTAAACTTTTCTACAGATGTTGGATGAGGTTGTGCATATGATGATGAGAGCTAGGTGGATCTATCAGTTGCATGTCTTAGGGTGAAGATCCCTGGTTTGATTTGCATCCTGTTAGGAAAATTGTTAGAAATATTAAAACCCCTTTGTTGTCAATGTTTGTTTATTATATTTTGGTGCATCAAAGCTCAAGCCGATATAGTTTCTATCAACTTAGTATTTAGTCGAAATGTAAAAGTCTTGTATAGACCTTATATACTCGAGTTGTAATAGAGGTAGAAAAGAAGAATCAAGAATCCTGAAGGATTCAACAGACTTGATGATTGCTGAAGAAGCTAGTAAAAGGCTAGCAAACAAGGAGGAATGTTGAACGCACTCAAGAGAATGATGAAGAAATAAACGCTAGCATGATGCGAGATCTTAGCAAGCCTGCTAAGATATCAGCTGTATATTTATCGTCAGCAAAAACTCAACAACAATCAAGGAAGATACAAGTCGCAAATCAGAAGGATCCAAATCACAAGGAAACCTAACAAATCAAAGAATAGAATAATCATCAGACACAATGGAGAATCTAGCAGTCACCTCGTCGTGCAAGCATGATATTACGGGCATCACCAACACAAGGATAGGTTCTGGGAAGAAGTATAAAACTCCCAACAGTCAACGTCCAAGGAGAAGGGAGATTTGTCCTCACTCTACGGAGTGACGAGGTGAAGATTGAAAACTGAGGTGCTTGAAGGTGCGCGCTGACCAGACGGAGGAGCTGCTCAACGCTAGAGATCAGACCTGACCTTGTATTCAATCAATTAGTGAATTTTCAGTCAGAGGACTGAAGAGTGGACGTAGATTGTTCCAACCACTATAAATCCTTGTGTCCCCTTTACTTCTTTATTTTGTTATTTTGTGTGTGCGCATACTTAAAACTCAGCACACCAAGTGTTGTAGTATAATCTGCAATTAATTTAACGAATATTGGAGCTAAAACACATTTGATAAACACTTGCTAAGTCGAGACCTTAGCAAGATTAGTGTAAGACATTATTAATACTTCCGCTGCATATAAAAACACTCTGATCGGGGACCAACAAGTCTTATCAGTGCGGTTGGTATTTACAAACTAGCTGCTTCTGAGTCGCTTAGGACCAGATCCATATTTTCCTTGCATATCTGTGTTTTGTGTTTAGCTCAGGTTAAAAGCCATGGCGAACAGCGCGAAGTCTGGAAAGTTTGCTCCTGGAAGCTACTCCACCTGGAAAAAGAGGTCGTTGATCACGTTGATGAATATACATCCCGAGATGAAGCAAGTGATCGAAAATGGACCAATCAAAATCCAAAAGGTGAGGACCAGGATTGGCAAAGATGTAACAGGACCAGACGTAATGATGGACAAGTCATACGAAGAATAGACTCTAGAAGATGGAGTTCATGGTTAACTGGACTAAGTAGCCATGGATTTAATCTTAAATTCCTTGTCACCAACCCTAATGACAGAAGCCTTGGAGTACAAGAATGCCAAAGAAATGTGGGACTTTCTTGGCACTCTAAGCACTGAAACAGATCAAATGAAGAGAAACAAGCTACAACAATGGGTAGACATGTATGAATCTTTTCAACTGATTCCAGGTGAAACTGTCAAGGACATGGAGGCCAGATTCAACACCATTGTAGCTGAGTTAAAGAAGTTGGGAAGGACATACGAGCTTCCCGACATGAACTCAAAAATTCTCTCAAGACTATCAAAGAAGGATTGGTTCATCAAAGTGACCAGCCTAAATGAGAAAGACCTGTATGCAATAAGTACCAAAGAAGTGTTTGCTCAACTGAAGGCACATGAATGGGACATCATGCAGATCAACAAAAATGAAGTTGTTCGTGTTACAACAACCATGGAATAACCCATCGAGGATGCAACATTCTTTGCAAAGAGAGACAGACATAAGTGGTAGACCAAGAAGCCATTTCACTCAGATCGACCAGCTCAATCCAACACAACAAAGGAGATACCAACTACCACTGGGTCTCAAGCAAAAGAAGCAGAATGCTCAGTCAGCGAGCTGGAAGAACAGATGAAAAGATTACAAAAGTTGTTGCTGAAAGCCAAAGAAAGAAGGAAGAATTCCAACAAAGCCAACCAGTTGATAGCCAAATTGCCACGAAAACACCAAGAACATGCTACGAATACAACTCTCCGGATCATCTAAAATTTGAATGCCCACAAATAGATCTAGAGGAAAGGGAACGATTAAGGAAGCTGTTCGAAAGGCGAGCATCAAAAGTTGTTACCAAAGCTCTGTTGACAAGGACAGAACTACCAGACATCCCGGATTATGACAACGAAGAATACTTATCAGAAGATGAAGAGGATGTTCTCATGGTATTCATGGCCGACATCAATGAAGATGGCGGTGGAAATGAAGAGCAGACAGGAGAATTAGCTCTAGTTGTTACAGGAAATCAGGTAAAAAATTCTATTATGTCTGTTGCTTCTAATTCAGAAAACATGCATGATACTGTTGATTCATGTTACTCAGAATAAGATGAAATAACTGTAGAACTTCTTTTAAAAGAATTTTCAAAAGTTCATGCATTAAAGGATATTTTAGTGAAAGAAATTTCTCTCTGAAATCTCAGCTTTCTACTTTGACCAGTGAGATTGAAAAATCTAGGTCAGCAGACGAGGAACTTTTAAAATTAAGAACAGAATTATCCTCATTGAATGAAAATTTTAGTGTTTTAAAACAGGAGAGCGAAGTTCTGAAAAGTAAAAACTTCGTGCAAACTGCTTGTCAGTGTAAATTTTCAAAGAGCACGAGAGATTTAGATGAGATTCTAAGTGTCCAAAGGAGTTTGAAGAACTTCGTAGGAATAGGTTTTGATAAAGGAGAATCCTGCGATGCTGAATCAAGTAAATCAAAGAAAATTGTTTTTTTCCTAGCAACTAGGAAGATTCAGCAACCTGCTAGGAAAGACAAGAGGGAAAACTCTAAGATAGCTACATTTGCTCCACAAAAATGTTGGCAAACTAATGTCTCTCAGCTGACTGCTCAGCAAAGACTAAACTACATGTCTGCTGAGAAAGGCCAGCAAAGTCAAGGTATGCAACCCAACAGACTGTTCCATTTGCTAGGAAGGTTCATACAAATCCTAGCAAGGCTAAGCAATCTGCTAAGATTGCAAGGAAGCCAGCATACACACCAAGTAGAAGGAACTCCTACTTGAGGCCAGAGTCTAAAACACCATACTTTCAAAAGACTGTGAAGGCTCAACACACTACTACACATTCCTATGTTGATTCATTGTATTACTCCAATAGGAACGGAAGGGTAGTAAAACGTGATGACAAAAGAAATGTCAAGATCACGAAGATCTGGATTCCCAAAGGAATGATCCAGAGAACTAATCCTGCAGGACCCGTAATTGATCGGGTACCGAAAATATAACTTCTTTATTTTGCAGGAAGAGGGTCCAGGAAAAAGAACCTTAAGAAAATTAAAAGAATGGATCCTAGACAGTGGATGCTCAGGTCACATGACAGGAGATGAAGAGATCTTTATAGAACTTCAGAAGATCAGAGGACCTTCAGTCTCGTTTGGTGAAAACTCAAAAGCTAGAGTAATCAGAAGAGGGTGCATCGAGCAAAATGGCATGCACGTCATTAATGTGACCCTCGTCGATAGCCTCAAGCACAACCTACTGAGCTTCAACCAGCTAAGTGAAAATGGATATATTATTTCATTCTTTGATATAGGTTGTGAGATTGATGATAGGACCACTAGAGAAGTAAAGCTTAGAGGAATCAGGAAAGGAGGACTCTATGTTGTTGATTGAGAAAGTGGTCAGCAAGCATCATGCTTTATAGCATACAGCAAGGAAGAGACAAACTGGCTATGGCACAAAAGGCTAACGCATCTAAACTTTAAAACTATCAATTATATTGCCAAGAATAACATTGTTGCAGGACTACCCAAGGAGACCTTCAAGAAGGAAGAAATATGCAGAGCCTGTCAACAAGGAAAACAAGCCAAAGCGTCCTTCAAATCTAATCCGGAAAAGGCCACACAGAATCCTTGAGCTATAGCACATGGATTTATTCGGCCCTGTAACTCCACCCACTGTTGGTAACAAACACTATACCTTAGTTGTTGTTGATGATTATTCTAGGTACACGTGGGTAAGACTACTCATGAGCAAGGACGAAGTAAAGATTATCCTGTCGGAGTTGATACTTCGAGTTCAGAATGACAAAGAGCTCACGGTGAAATGGATAAGATCGGACAACGGTACAAAATTCTGTAACAGAGCATTAATGAACTTCTGTGCCGACGCTGGGATAGGACATGAAAGGTCCACTGCAAGAACTCCTCAGCAAAATGGTCTCGCAGAAAGGAGGAATAGGACTCTCAAGGAGGCCGTGCGAACAATGCTTGCAGATACAGATCTAGGTCAGAGATATTGGGGAGTAACTGTAATGAACGCTTGCTACACTCAGAATAGAATTGGATTGAACCTTCGCTTCAACAAAACTCCCTATGAAATATATCATGATCGTAAGCCTTCCTTAGCTCATCTTTGTGCTTTCGGTTCACCATGTTATATCCATAATAATGGGAAGTCAAAGTTGAGTACTTTCTCTCCCAAAGCTGATGAAGGAGTGTTCCTTGAATATGGACATCCATCTCACAAGGGATATAGAGTACTTAATAAGATAACCAAGCTTGTGGAAATAACATGCAATGTTATTTTTTATGAAGCTACTTTAGTGCGCAGGACCATGAGAAGTCAGAAAGATGTGATTCATGAAACCAATGATGTCAATGGACTTTCGGGCGCGAATACTTCCGAAGTTGAACCGATCAATCCGACTAGGCTAATGAATGAATCATCGTCTCCATTGGAGATCTTGATTGATCAGCAAATAGTCATGATGGCCGGTGATGCAACTGGTAATGCTGAGGCCACCATAAATTCTCACTAGGAACTCATGTCTCAAAGGGGAACTCAAGAAGAAGAAGTCAATCAGCAAAATCAAGATGTTGCTAAGAATCTCCAAATTGGAGAGAGAATTACTGAAGACAATATTGCTGAAGTCAACAAGGAATAGACTGCTGAAGATAGGAGTACTACACCAGCAAATTTAAATTCAGCAGACGATACGCCAGAAGACAACTCTTCAGAGATCATCCCACTGAGGCAATACTAGGAGATATTACAGATCCAATCCGAACCAGACACAGTGCCATGTTAGCTTGCTTTATATCTCAAGAGGAGCCTACCAAAGTAGCAGACACACTCAAATCAGCTGATTGGATCAACGCGATGCAGGAAGAACTGTCAGAGTTCACTCGGAATCACGTATGGGAACTCGTCAATCGACCGACACATCAGTCAGTGATAGGAACCAAGTGGGTGTTCAAGAACAAGCGCGACGAAAATTGACTCGTCATCCACAACCAAGCAAGACTCATTGCCAAAGGATATGCACAGTGCAAAGGAATAGATATCAATGAAACGTTTGCTCCAGTAGCTCGGTTGGAAGCAAGAAAACAAAATTTGAACAATTATCAAACAAATGTTAGTAACAATATTCACACAAGCAATTCTTCAAACACCTAGCATACACTTCTTCAAACTTTCAATAATTTCACAAGACCTACTAAAAGATTCCCCGGTAACGGCGTCAAAAACGTGATGACGGTGAAATTGCAACACTATCTCATGTTAAATTTATCAATCCAGGTTCTTTCAATTCGCTCTCGTGAACATCATTTACTCGTTTGGAGGAACTTATAGCTAGGCAAACACAAGTCGTTGAGTTTTTATCTAACTAGGCAAAAATCATAACAAACCTTGCAATAATGAAATAAAGCATAAATCCAAACATGTTCAATTATCATCTAACTTTCAATCAATCAATTCACTTCAACTAGGTAGAAAAAGTATCAAGTGCATCAATGAGATAAGAGTGAGTATTGAATGAATGTCAATTGTGTCTAGTTTGAGTCAAATCATGTTGTAAACCATGTTTAATCCCTATGAGATTGAGCAATCGACCTTACACTCGTTAACCCCTTATCACGACGAGCTAACGGTTGATGATACTAAGACTTGCAAACATCTACGTTATTAAGCCCTAGACCACTCCAAATAGAACGTCAATTATCGCCCTACGACCTAGCACCGCGCAGGGATTGGAACTAAAATCGTATGAATCTACACTATTCACGACGATTCTGCCCACGTGTTGGCTGCAACGTTCACGTCAACTACCCCCTAAGTTGGCTATTACCTACACCTAAGAGGTAAAGAACAAGTTCTAGTGCAATTCAAGCTCTCAAAGGAAAGTAAACAATCAAAATTCAATCTCAATTCAACACAATATCCATCCAATCAATACTCACAAGAGAGTTTAGTTCCTCATACCTTCAATTGTGTACTATACAATAGAGAAAATGATAGAATCCATTACAAATTGATAGGTCAAATGATGATCTTCCTCAATTGTCTTCCTTGTACTCAATCTACCTCTTGATCTTCCTTGATCTTCACCAAATTTAGAGGAATGTGGCCTAGATCACCTTGGATGTGGATGGGGAGTGTTTGGAAGATGGATTCGGAGAGAACTCTCGTGACGGTTATTTTGAATCTGACCAAAAGTTCTAATTCCTAACTAATCTAAAAATGTAAAATGAAAAATGATAAAAAGCTCCCTCACAAATTTGATTTTCCCCCTTTTATAGACAAGCAAACAGGGCCTCAGATCGCCCGGTCCACCCGTTGCTCGCCCGGTCGAGGTTGAAAACCACCAAAATGCTGAAATCCGCAATCTGGCTCGCCCGGTCCATCCTGGCTTGCCCAAGCCTGCTCTCTGTTGGCAGGGCTCGGCCGAGCCTGTTCAGCTCGGCCGGTCGAGCTCTCTGTCCTGCCAGGATCAGTCGAGCCGAATCTTACCCGGCCGAGCTGTCTGGCTCAGGCTCGTCGAGCCAAATCTCGCCCGGCCGAGCTGTTCTGGATTCTCACAGCTTTTTCCTCCAAAACTTAGCCGAAAATGCTGATTTATGCTCAAAACGCAACCTACAACATTCAAAACACAAAAACGCAACAAAAGAGCAACAAAAACATATGATATGAGAGTAAAATGGCCACAAACATGCATGCTCACACATCGAAAAATAGGTCATTTTACGCACATATCAGTTGGTCCGATGGGTTCTTCTGAGACTGGAACCTCAACAAGTTGTAGGGTTTCCAAGTTGTCTGCTACCCTTGTTGATATGTCTTCAGCTGAGTGACTGTCTTTTGGCATGTCATCTGCTGGATTCTAGATCACTGGTGTAGTACTTCTGTCTTCAGCAGTCTGCTCTTAGTTGTTTTCAGTAGAAAAGTCTTCAGTAGTTCTCTCGCTATTCTGAGAACCTTCAGATTGTTGAACGTCTTAATCTCCTTGAGTTCCCCATTGATCTGCAAGCTCTTCGAGAGATTGTAAGGTGACTTCAACATTTTCGATTGCATCACATGCCCTCTTGACTTTGATTGATCAGTCAAAGTTTCCAGTAGAGATGATGATTCATTCATTAACCTGGTCGGATAATTCAGTTCAGCTTCGAAAGTATTCGAGCCCGAAGGTCCATTGACATCATTGGTTTCATGAGACTCATCTCTTTGACTTCTTATGGTTCTGCGCACTAAAGTAGCTTCATAAAAAATAACATTGCATGTTATTTCCACAAGTTTGGTTGTCTTATTAAGCACTCTATATCCCTTGTGAGATGGATGTCCATATCCTAGGAACACTCCTTCATCGAATTTGGGAGAGAAAGTACTTAATTTTGATTTCCCATTATTATGGATATAACATGATGAACCAAAAATACAAAGATGAGCTAAGGAAGGCTTACGACCATGATATACTTCGTAAGGAGTCTTGTTGAAGCGAAGATTTAACCCGCTTCGAATCTACGTGTAGCAAGCATTCATTGCAGCTTCTCCCGAGTATCTTTGACTTAGATCCGTATCGGCAAACATTGTACGCATGACTTCTTTTAAGGTTCTATTCTTTCTTTCTGTTAGGCCGTTCTCTGGGGTGTTCTTACAGTGGACCTTTCATGTCTTATCCCAGAGTTGGCGCAGAAATCCATCAATGCTCCATTGCAAAATTCTGTACCATTGTCGGATCTTATTCTTTTGACCTTGAGCTCCTTATCGTTTTGAACTCTAATTATCAGCTTCGGAAGGATAGTTTTCACCTCGTCCTTGCTTTTGAGTAACCTCACCCATGTGTACCTGGAATAATCATCAATAACAACTAAAGTATATTGTTTGTTACCTACAGTGGGTGGTGTCACTGGGCCGAATAAATCCATGTGCAGTAACTCAAGGATTCTGTTTGAAGTGGCCTTTTTCTGGATTTGAATTGAAGGATGCTTTGACTTGCTTTCCTTGTTGACAGGCTCTGCATATTCCTTCCTTCTTGAAGGTTTCTTGTGGTAAACCTGCAACAATGTTATTTCTGGCAATATAATTGATGGTTTTAAAGTTTAGATGCGTTAGCCTTTTGTGTCATAGTCAATTTGTCTCTTCTTTGTTGAATGCTATGAAGCACGATGCTTGTTGATTACTTTCCCAGTCAGCAATGTAGTGTCCTCATTTTCTGATTCCTCTGAGCTTTACTTCTCCAGTGATTCTGTCAGCAACTTCACAACCTGTATCAAAGAAAGAAACAATGTATCCACTTTCACTTAGCTGACTGATGCTCGGTAGATTGTGCTTCAGGCTATCGACGAGGGCAACATTGATTATTTGCATTCCATTTTGCTTGATGCACCCTCTTCTGATTACTCTGGCCTGGAGTTGTCACCAAATGAGACTGAAGCTCCTCGGAACTTGTGAAGTTCTGTGAAGATCTCTTTATCTCCTATCATGTGACCTGAGCATCCACTATCTAGGATCCATTCTTTGAGTTTTCTTGACATTCTTCTTCCTGGACCCTGTCCCTGTAAAACAAAGAAGTTATATTTTTGGTACCCGATCAATTACGGGTCCTGCAGGATTAGTATTCTAGATTATTCCTTTGGGAATCCAGACTTTCGTGATTTTGATATTTTTTTTGTTATCACATTTCTTTTCCCTTCCGTTCCTATTGACATGATTTCGATAATCAACATAGGAATGTGTAGTAGTGTGTCGAGCCATCATTGTCTTTTGAAAGTGTTTTAATGTAGACTCTGGCCTCAAGTAGGTGTTCCTTCTACTTTGAGTGTATGTTGGCTTCCTTGCAACCTCAGTAGATTGCTTGGCCTTGCTAGGATTTGTATGAACCTTCCTAGTAGATGGAACGGTCTGCTAGGTTACATACATTGACTTAGTTGGCTTCTTCTCAGCAAAACGATAGTTCAATCTTTGCTGAGCAGTCAGCTGAGAGGGATATTAGTCTGCCAGCATTTCTACTGCGCAATTGACTTGAGGTTTTCCCTCTTGTCTTTCCTAGTGGTTTGCTGAATATTCCCAGTAGCTGGGACAAAAACAATTTTCTTTGTCTTACTCGATTCAGCGACGCAAGACTTTTCACTGTCAAAACCTATTCCAACAAAGTTCTTCGAATTTCTTTGGACACTTAGAATATCATCTAAATCTCTCGTGCTTTTTGAAAATTTGCATTGACATACATTTTGCACTGAGTGATTATTTTTCAAGGTTTCATTCTCCTGTTTTAAAGCACTATATTTATCATTCAATGAGGAGAATTCAATTTTAACTTTAAAAGTTCCTCATCTGTTGACCTAGATTTATCAATCTCACTGCTCAAATTTGAAAGTTGAGACTTTAGAGAGGAATTTTCTTTTACTAGAATATCTTTTAATGCATGAACTTTTGAAAACTCTTTTAGCAAATATTCCACAATTATCTCATCTGATTCTAAGCAACAAGAATCAGCAGTGTCATGCATATTATCAGAGATTGAAGCAATAGATAAAACAATGTTTGTTACCTGGATTCCTGAGACAGCTAGAGCTGATTCTTCTGTCTGCTCTTTATTGATGTATGTCATGAACACCATTAGAACATCTTCTTCATCTTCTGATGAGTAATTTTTGTCATCATAATATGGGATGTTTGGTAGTTCTGTCCTTGTCAGTAAGACTTTAGTGACAGCCTTCGATGCACGTCTTTCGAACAGCTTCCTCAGTCTTTCCATTTCTTCTAGATCTACCTTTGGGCATTCGAACTCAAGTGATTTGGAGAATTGCACTCGTAGCATGTTCGTGGTGCTCTCTTGCTATTCTTGTTGTCTGTTGGTTGAATCTGCTGGAAGTCTTCCTTCTTCCCTTTTGCTTTCAATGACAACCTTTGCAGTCTCTTCATTTGTTCCTCCAGCTTGCTCACAGAGCATTAATCTTCTTTAAAGTGAGATCTGCTGATGGAAGGAATCTCCTTTGTTGAATTGGACTGAGCAAGTCGATCAAAGTGGAATGGAATCTTTATTTTCCATTATTGTCCATCTTTCTTTACAAAGAATGTGGCACCCTCTATCAGTTCTTTGATGTTGACTGCAGCACGAACAACTTCATTTTTGTTGATCTGGGTGATATCCCATTCATGGGCTTCCAATTGAGCAAACACATCTTTGGTGCTAATCTTTGACAAATCTTTATCCATTAGACTGATTACTTTGACGAACCAATCCTCCTTAGTTAGTCTTGAGAGAATCTTTGAATTCATGTCAGGAAGTTCATACGTTCTCCCCAACTTCTTTAACTCAGCTACAATATTGTTGAATCTTGCCTCCATGTCCTTGATAGTTTCACCTGGAATCAAGAAAAAAGATTCATACATGTCTACCCATTGTTGTAGCTTGTTTCTCTTCATTTGATCCGATTTTTTGTCTAAAGTGCCAAGAAAATCCCACATTTCTTTAGCACTATCGTACTCCAACGCTTCAGCCATTAGAGTAGGTGTCAAGGCACCTAATATTAGATCCATGGCTACATAATTTAGTTGATCACGGGCTCATTCTTCTTGAGTCCATTCTTCAAGTGGCTTATCCACCATTACGTCTGGTCCTGTTACGTCCTCTCTGACCCTTGTCTTCACCTTTTGGATCTTGATAGGTCCAACTTTGATCACTCGTCTTATCTCTGAATGCACATTCATCAATGTGATCATCGAATTCTTTTTCCAGGTAAAATAGGAATCTGGAGTGAACTTGGGAAGCTTTGTGTTGTGTGCCATTTTCTTGAACCTGAGCTAAACACAGAAACACAAATATGCAAGGATAATCTGGATATGGTCCTAGACGACTCAGAAGCAGCTAGTCTGTAAAGACCAACCGCTCTGATACCACTTGTTGGTCCTCAATCAGAGTGTTTTATATGCAGCGGAAGTATCTTGCACGTATCTTGCTAAGGTCTCAACTTAGCAAGTGTTTATCTAAATGTTTTAGCTCGTGCATTCGTTAGTTCGATTGTAGTTTATACTTCAACACTTGATGTGTTGAGTTTCAAATATGTCTAAGCATAAACAGCAACAAAATATAAATGCTAAAGACACAAGGGTTTTTATAGTGGTTCGAACAATTGTTCGACGTCCACTCTTAAGTCCTTTGATTAAAGATTCACTAGAAGAATGAGTACAAGGTCAGGCCTGATCTCTAACATTGACCATCTCCTCCGTCTGGTCCTTAGAGTGAGGACAAACCTCCCTTCTCCTTGGACGTCGACTGCTGGGAGTTTTATAGTTCTTTCCAGAACCTATCCTTGTATTGGTGTTGCCCGTACAATCACTCTTGCACCGCAATAGTGACTGCCAGATTCTTTCTAGATTAGAAGGATTCCCAATATAAACTTTGGAAGATAAACTTCACAGGTCTTCGAGCTTTTGTTATGAGAGCTTGCGAAAAGCTTCAGTTAAGAACTTAGCTCGGATGAGTTCGCGTGATATAGAGAATATGCTTGATCTCTTTTATTATCTCTTGTATGTAGAAAGTCACGAACCTTTGAATCAAATAAGGATGACACCTATTTATGGGTGAATATTCAAACGGCTATTTGATTCTTATCCGTTGGACTCAAATGGGAATGCTCGGCTATCTGTACTCTTCCTTTTTCAGCAGTGGACAGAGACTTTTCAAGTCTCCTCGTCTCTGATTGGCGTAGCATCTATCTTTAGCCGTCTCTTGTCAGAACGGATCATTTGTAGGTTTGAGCCCTTCTTTTTCATGATGATTGTCCAATCCTCTTGATTGGTTAGGTCTCTTTGTAATTTGTAATCCGTCTGATTCTCGACTCTGTAACTTCTCTCTTGATTGCTGATTGTCATCTGCTGGCTACTGGTGTGCGTCAGATGTCTCCATAGTTTGCCGGAGTTCCTTCTTCAGCATCCTTGTCGCGTTCCTGTGCATTACTAGCCTTTCCTTCCTTTTTAGCAATCTTCAGCAGTTTCCCAAGGTTGCTGACTCCTTCAGCAAACTAGATTCTTTTCTTTTTCTTATTCTATTACAACTCGAGTATACACTCATATATAGGACTTCTTACAATTGACTCGATACTGAGTTTTTAGAGCTTTGATGCACCAAAACATATCAAACTATGAATATGAATTGGTTTACAAAAGAGAGATCTAACAATATTCCTAACAGAGAAGAATAAAAATAGTTAGGGTAATAAACCATAAAGTTATTTACTAATTGTATTATTTATTACCTCATCACTGTCGCTTTTATTTCTTTAGCTAGATGCCCAATTAATTGCAAACACTCTCTATCGCATATTAAGAATGTAGTATTTCTAGTTCCATCAATCACATATACTTTTAACCGATACTTAAAAAAATCTCATTGAGAATAAAAAAAAAAAAATGACTTGCATAACACTCACAAGGTTAAACACTAAAATTATATACCTCATTTTGGTGGTATCATCATATCTATTGGAATGGTTGCCAAAAAAAAACTTACCTTTCACTTTAGTAACCACCTTTGGACACTTAGTATAACATAAATAATAACATCCTCCTCTATACTCCACGGTCATAATGGTACCAAATATACAATAGAAACCATCTTGTAAATAAATAAGTTCACTTAATATTAAAATGAATGTTTCTAAACACAATGACTTAAGTATTTGAGAAGCACACTCTTAACATTTTATCATTAGATATTTGTTCAATAATTCCTACAACATTACGACCAGCAGAAAAATCCTCACCATCACATAATGTAAAGCTAAGCGAAATAGTTTAAATTATAGCACCACAGCTTGAATCATTCATGACCCTTGCAATCTTACAAAATATTTAATAAAGTTAATTTCACAAATAAACTAATATGAATATTGCAATAAATTCATTTTAAAGATTTTAAAAATAACTAGCTCTTTGGGCATTGATTTCTTGAACATCATCATTAAATAAGATTTTTGTTGTGTTGAAAGCATTGCAAATTTAATTTCATCTGCTATGCAAACTCATTAGCTATTAGAAAATAAAAATAGTAATATCCAAAATAATTTTTAATAGAATAAATTACCTTTGTACATTGCTCTTGCCATTATATTTTCATTATTTCACATTTCTGATTTTGAGCCTCAAAATAATTCATAATCTCACAACATAATCCTCCCAAAATGTACAGTGCAACTTTCTTTACCTTCAATATGAAATAGTCAGTCACAAAATTTAAATTTTGATCTACAAAACTTCAGGTATATTTGTAACAAAATAGTGTTTAAACATAAATCACTTACACCAAATCTTCTAGACCATTATTAATAAGTTTTTAATCTGTTCCACCTGTAGTATGAGGCAAATATCCTTCTACAATTATGCTAATAACATTTGAAAAAGAAATATGAATAAGAAACAGAAATCTAATATATTTTAATAATAATAGTGATGAATTCAGTTATTGTGAGTACAAGAGAGTTCATTGTTGTAGACATTTTCAGTAGACTCTATGGACCCAATCTCATCAAAGTTTTGAAAGTGACATATTATTTGGAAAATCTTCTTTAATAATTGGAGTAATATGTGATCTATTAAGTATTTTAAAACTATAATTGTTGGTTGTTGTTATGTATTTTTTATTGTTCGACACCACCAAGAAATTATCTACTCCATACATACTTCTTTCTTTAAGTTTTGGCTTAAATATAGTTATTAGATTAGTTGGAATTTTTGCACTTTTACGCATGCCTTGTATTATTTTTATGATTTACAAACAGTTCATGCATATTTCATGGCTAATGCAATGATTTATGATTAACATCAATGTAGATAATAAGTACACTAAATAATGAAGCATTATTCTTGAATAAGTTTACCTCTTGATCATGAACAACTTCATAGCTATATATATCATTCTTATTTGTAGGTGATCGGAAATCATATGCTCGAACACTTCAGAGCTTTATTGTTGAATTAACATTTGAGGGATGAAGATCCATAATAACCTTCCACATTGTAGGCTTGAACAATGGAGATTCTGCAGAATTTTGCAACACAAAAGAATAATGACAAAAATTTAAAACAGAAGCAATTATTCTATAGGTTCATTAGGCGGTAAATTTTATTTTCAAATTTGAAATGAATGTGTTATTTCTTACTTGAATATGTGCCGTTCTAAATTCTACCAAAATGCTCTGTTTCAGCTTTGTACATTTGAATGGGCACAATATTTTATGCTTAGTTTTAATGTCTTGTCTACTCTTTTATTATTTTGAATTATTTTATTATGTTAGTGCTCTAACTTTTATTTCACTTATTCCCAGACGAATAATTAATTGTATTAATTCACTCTTACCATCACGTAGATATTTCACTTATTCCCCAAATTAATAATTTACTGCATTAACGCACAC
Source organism: Plectranthus barbatus (assembly GCA_026898455.1). NCBI lineage: Eukaryota > Viridiplantae > Streptophyta > Magnoliopsida > Lamiales > Lamiaceae > Plectranthus > Plectranthus barbatus. The sequence continues at coordinate 92,000 of JAPKLW010002063.1, forward strand.
TTTCCATCACGTAGGTACTGTGTACATAGAGCAGGAAATGATATTATAGTAAATGTGGCAAAACTTCTTGTTATTATATAGATATACTAATTACAAATTATGTGAAGTATATATATGTGATAATTCGTAATCGGATCCTTAATGTACATATCCATTAAAGCCCAATTAATATATGATCCATTAAGAAAAGACTCAATCCATTAAGCACAAATATGAACATACACGATAATAAGGACCAAATAAAATTCACTCCGCTTGACACGAAAACATGATGAGAACTCAATCGGATATATGCGATAAAACACGATAACAATCCAAAATAATGAAAATAATAAAAAAATTTAACTATTAAATAATTAAAAAAATAAAATAAAATATTTTCTATTAATTTGTTAATGAATAACTGTATCCGATTCGATTAAAGTATTACCCGAATCCAACACGACTTTCATATACTCAGTGCATTAAGTCGATAAGGATCCAAATCTGATAAGCCTCAATCTATATTATTAATTAATAAATTTTAAATTATCAATATTTTTTTTTTCAAATTTACAATGAAGTAAAAAAGTGGTGTGGACGACAGTATGCTTTTACAAATTAAACATCATCATGCAATTATATAACAAACTGTTATAGTTTTATAAACTTTTCATTGTCGAAATCTGCTCGAAATAAAACTGATACTTTAGAATTTATTGAAAATAAAAATATATATATTTTAATAATATGAATAATTTATAATATATTTAAGAAAATCAAAATCATTTTTAATATATTTGAACATTTAACATTCTACAAAATCAAATAAATATATTACACACATTTAAATTCAGAGCAACACAAATAAACTCATAAAATAAAGTCCAATTTTATATACGAAAGATTTCAATAAAAATCTATTAAACCATCATTGAAGTTTTTCAAAAATAATTTTATAATAATAATAATAATATATTTATATAATTTAAAAGATATATTTTATTGTTAATAATGTTGGGTCACGATCAGAATTATCACAAAATTAGTGTGTGCGGAAGTGAATAAACTGTGTGGGTCCGTTTGTTCTCAGCTCACTCCTGTCAGTTAAGAAAACTTAGTGTTTGAGCAGGTTGTTTTAGGTTAAGTTTCAGTTATAACTAAAACTAATAAGAAAGCAATAAACAATCCAAGTATATTTATAATCGCTCGGAGCCAAATGTCCTACGTCCACTCTTCTTCTTCTACGGAAGAAAATCACTATTCTCCATTGTTCATGGTGTTTGAACATATGTTACAACTTTGAATCATGTCCAATGGGAGACTTATGTCAACTACACTTTAGCATACTGAGATACTCCACGCGCTAGGCTTTGTCAACTGTTCTTCAGTCACAGGGTCCTCCAATCAGTTGAGCTTTACCACACTCAGCATGCTAAGCTCTCCTTTTTATAAGGTTGATTATTATTGTGTTCTTGGAGCCTAAAATGCACAAACAATTAGATAATAATAACCTAGGCAATAATTGCCCGACTCAGGAATTATAGTACTTTATTTTGATTTCCAATTGTTTGCAGAGTTGATTAATTTTGCATGTTTTTGGTTGGTTTGTTTGCTTTAGAATCTGTATTTTAATTTTGCATTTTTAAAACACATTTAAATTCAGTCTTGTTATCTTTAACTTTCAAAATCAAAATCAAATTTTCAATTGACTCAAACAATGAATCTTAAATTTGTGATAAGTATATAGGATAATTTCGTTGTCCAATTCCCTAGGGTTTGACTTGAGTTATGAATTTATTTGACACTGTGTCTGCAATTAATCTGTGATTTTTCACTGCGATCACCAAATACAATGAATTAGCAGACTAGATGGTTTTTGAAATATAATCAAAACTATATATAATTCCCAATAATTCTCCCCCTTTTTATGATATTAAGCACTATGGGCTCCCTTAAGCATTATGTTGGACCAGATCTGGGACCTGATACAAATAATAAAGTGGGAATATGAATTAATTAATTCTCATGTCTGCAACCCTGAACATAATTAATAAATTAATATTAATTCATTCCACAAGGGAATCAATACTAACCTACCCCTTCATTAATACGTTATGAGGAACGAGTTGCATCGACTTGGTGAATCCCTATACTTAAGTTTATCAGACATTCGTTAATTAATTCGAGCCTTTGAAAAGTTTCAAATAATTTATTAACATCTTATTTCTTCAGAGTAAAACTACTGAAATGTAATCGCTCATCCTTGAACTTAATCTGCTTGCATGACTTAAGCATGATGGACGTCTTTGAGTTCCACAGGGAATGTCCCCATCTTAATACTCGGATATGATAATCTAGTGCTAGTTACCAGAACATTTACACAAGTTGTTGTCTCCCAAGATGTGGATATACGAGGATGTCAATCATGCTCTCCACCATGGCAATTCAAAGTGACACACAACTTGTGCATACTTCTCAACCTTTGTTAGGATTCAGACTCAACCAAGTCACGAGATCTTGTTTCTTCTGAAGTCAGACAGAAAAACAATCTCGTTGTGGTCCTATCAATAAGCAACCTCACGTACCAACATATTAAGTGATCAATACAAACCACTTATAATCGACTATGTTGCAGCTTACAACGACAGACTAATCTTTAAGTTGTCTCAACTGTGATACTTTTATTTATATCTCGCTAGGTCGGATGATCCATACGTTCTTCTATGATCTCCTACATGTCGTATGATTTCCCTATCGACGAGATAAGAAGATATTGTTGCCTCCCAGGTATGTTTGTTCACATATATGAGGAAAGTTAATTGTATACATAATACATTAAATGTTTTTAGTATGCAAATTCCAACATATTCAATCAAAAATGTGAACTCTAACTGTTCTAACCAAGAGTTTAACCGTAAAAAGTACCAAACCCACATATTTGATTTCAAAGGTCACGTAACCTTGAAAATTCCAAAATTGAACGAGTGAAGGGTAAAATTCGAAGATAAACTCACAATAAAAGAAATTAATCAAACTTACAATGGAAGGATTGCTTTTATTTTTTTCAACGACAGGAGTCCAAAATAGATACTGATTCAGCCAAGGCAGATTTGCCAGCCATGAAGTCAAATATAGCAGAAAAAACAACAACACCAAAGGAAAGCACGAGGTCGGTAATGGGAGCGTAGTCCAATAGTCGAAGGAAGGTGATGAAGGAGAAAACGAAGGGATGGCTATGGAGAGGGAGACGATGGTCGTGCACTTCAAGAAACTCTAAGTACTGACAATGTCTTTGAAAATCCTAAAAAGTCATGACTTGTTTACATGTTTTAAGAGAGAGAGATATTTCGAAATAAGATTATAATTATGTAATGAAAATAAATGAAAAAATATGCATAAATAAAATATAAATAAATAAAAATTATAATTATAAATTCAGTGATGGTATAAATAGTATGCCGAGATTTCTATAAATGGCATTATTTGTTACCGTACCGAAGAATATCGGTTCCGATATCATACCCTACCAAAAATTGTATATCAAATTTTTTATATTTTTAGTATTTTTATGATACAATTTTTTTGGTATATTGATATTTTGTATTTTCCCACCCCTATTTATCACTCTTCTCTTAGGCTGAAATTTTGTTTTTTAAGGAATTATCCTCATAAATTTTTTTGTGCAGAAACAATTTTATAACTAAAAATATCTCTTGAGCCTTTAAAAAAAGAAATATTTTGCTTTTGTTCAAGGTTTTCAGTTTCCCCACCCCTATTTATCACTCTTCCCTTAGACTGAAATTTAGCTTTTTGAGGAATTGTCCTCATTTTTTTTTTTTTTTGTGTAGAAACAGTTTTATAACTAAAAATATCTCTTGATCCTTTAAAAAAAGAAATATTTTGCTTTCGTTCAAGGTTTTCAGTTTTTAAGGGATCAAACTCAACTATTAGATTTTCAAAAGCAGTTTCAAAGTTGAGATTTTTTTAGGTTTCAAAATCCCTAAAAAGAGACTGAGCCTTAAGCAACTCCTCAGTCTATTTCCTGACCAGGTCTTCCCAAAATGCATTTTCAGAAGAAATTGATTTTTGCAAAGTGCAAACATATGCAAACTCTTCTGGTAGAGATTTAAGAGAAAAATCTTATAAGTTAGAGTGACACAACTCCTAGTTATCAGATGCATGCTCTAAGGTACGTATAGGAGAGTCATATACCTCAATTATTGTTGAGGTACTTGCCAGTTATTGCTCATATATTTCACTCTGTATGTGATAAGCTCATATTTGTACTCACTTATCGCATTCTTTACTCATTTCTTTTATGCATTTTAGTTTGTTTTCATTAATAAATTGAGCATGACTGTATTCTAAAGGGTATTATGCTTATGGTGCTAAGTTTTGTAAAAAAATACATCAAAAGAAGGGAAATTTGATGAAAGAATGAAGAAATCCACCAAAAAGAGTCTGTTTGGACCGAAGTGGGAGAAATTCGAGCGATACGCTAGGATATTTCGCGTCGACCGACGCAGAGATCATGTCGGTCGACACGGATCTGTTCAACGTGGGAAATTTTGGGCAAAAGGTAGATCGACATGAGGAATTCATGTCGACTGACGCAACACCAATGTCGGTCGATGCAAAGGAATCTCAAGATGTAAAATTGCCAATTCGAAGACTTGGGCGAGGTTGAGGATCAAATTACCAAATATCATTAATTCCTGTAGTTTAGGGCTTTACCCTACTTCTATATAAACTCATGTTTAGGTTTTATTTCAGTAGCCAGTTCATAATTTAATTTTCTATTTTTATTTTCAAGTGAGCAAAACCATTATTTTCTTGTACTTTATTTTTCAGTAAGTTCAAATTAATGCAATCTTAAATTTCTCTTTCAACGTTTATTTTCAATATGTTAGGCTAAAAACCTTTACAGATTCTAGGGTTTCTCCATTTGTGATTCATGTTTTGATTTGAATTATTCAAACCCTAAATTGGTTTAAACTCTTTGATTTTATTTCAAATTTATTTTCAATTGAAGGATCGAGAGATGAAAACTAGAATAGATTTTAGATATTAATTGATGGACCGAGATGTGAAAATTAATAATAGGAAGAGTGAGTTTAATATAATTGATTTTCTATCCGACCAAGAAGAATTCAATTGTAAGATTAATCTGATTATTATTAAGATTGATTAACTTATGTTTTTTAGACCGAAATGAGATAATCACTAGTTAATAATCTAGGTTTTAATTGCCCGACCAAGGAATTAATTTCACTTTAACAGATTTTCCATCAAAAGTGTATTTTATGGGTTTGAATTATTCGTTTTTTATATGTTGATCAGGTTGGTAGATTTCCCTGAAATTTGTGCTTTTACTCATTTAGATTTTTTTTCAAAAGTTATTTTCCTAAAACCAAAACCATTCAAACTTGGATTTGCCCAAACAAAGGATTGAAAAACTACATTCAGTACATGAAATATAATCGTTGCACTATCCCTGTGGGTTCGACAACCTTCAAGTATTTATAAATTTATTTGCCGATGCTATAATCTATGTGCAGATTTTGAAATGATCAAATTGGCGCCGTTGCGAGATAGTCAGGTTGTGTTTTTTACTGTCTTTTTTTATATTTTCTGGATTAGGGTTTTCTTTTAGTTTTTGCGTGTGTGTGTGAGATTCTTGCCTCTGTTTCGACTGACGTAGGCATACGTCGGTCGATGCTGAGAAATTCTTTGCATCGGTCAACACAGTTTTGTGTCGAATGGCGTAGACTGATTTTCTCTCTTTCCCTGTAGGTGCATGAACATGCAAGCCAAGGGTAAAATACTCGAGGCACTTGATCCTGAAATCAAAGCAACCTTTAGGAGGAATAAACGGAAAGGGAAAGAACAAAAGGGAGAGATGTCAGATAATCAAGAAGCCCAATTGCATAATATGACATCGGAGAAACAAAGGCAATCTGTGCAAGAAGTGCAGCAGCTCCGAGAGCAACTTCTAGAAGCACAAGCAGTGCAGGCAGAACAGGCTACAAGACTGGCAGCCATGAACGAGGGGAACAATGGAGAAAGAAGACTGGAGGTAGCCACACCACAACGAACTATATTGATCGATTTCTACCGCAATAGGAGGAGTCTGGACTCAGAGTTGGCATCAATGCCAACAACTTTGAGCTACGAACAAGCCTGATTCAAATAGTTCAACCAATCAGTATGTGGGGAAGGCCATAGAAGACCCATATGCACACCTCAGCCAATTCATCAAGGTGCGCGATACGATAAAGCAGAACAAAGTACCACATGATGTCATCCGGATGAGACTGTTCTCATTCTCACTAGGAAACGAGGCACGGTCTTGGTTCGCTAGCCTGGACAAGAGCCAAATAGGGACATGGGAGGAACTTCGAGCAGAAATCCTCACTAACTACTTCCCGCCGAGCCTGATGCTAAAGAGGAAAGTTGTCATTACTCATTTCAGCCAATGATATGATGAGTCTCTCTACGAGGCATGGAAAATGTACAAAGAACTTATCTGATTGTGCCTTGGAAATGGAATTAATGTGGAGATGCAAGTGTGTCACTTCTATGAGGGACTAACACCACACATGAAGGAGTTGGTCGATGTAACATCTCCCCCTAGGGACCGAGCTCAACTGGTGGCATTAACTCCTTATGGATTGGTGTTAAAGGGTAGGTGGGGTGTTAGATCCCCACTACCAACAACCTTCCAGGTTTGGTAGGGAGCTAAACTGGAGATGTGGTTGGGGTGCATCGGACTGCAGGCCCTGACATCGGTCCCTAGGGGGGAGATGTTACAAAAAAAGTGCACTTTTTATGTAACATCTCCCCCCTAGGGACCAATGTCAGGGCCTGCAGTGCAGCTCAACTGGTGGCATCAACTCCTTAGGGATTGGTGTTAAAGGGTAGGTGGGGTGTTCGATCCACACTACCAACAACCTTCCAGGTTTGGTAGGGAGCTAAACTGGAGATGTGGTTGGGGTGCATCGAACTGCAAGCCCTGACATCGGACCCTAGGGGGGAGATGTTACAAAAAAAAAAGGAAAAACAGTTTCCTTCAAAGGAAGGAAAAACATGTGTGTGTGTGTGTGCATGTAATTGTTGGTGTGTGCGAATGTAATTGGAGTAAGGGGGCGGCTTTGTCCATCTGTAGGCGGTGGGAATGTTTTGGTTGGATCAAAAAAAATTGTTAGCAATTCTTATCATTTTTTTCGTTTATTACAGAGAGAGAGGCGAGAGGAATTAGAAGAGAAGAAAACCCCAGTTTTTTTTTGTGAACCACCGCACCCATTTTCGACCCCCTCCCTGTTCAGCCATTTTTCGGTCACAGGCGGTTGTTTTTCCGGTGATTTCTCACTGCCAAAGTGAAGTTCGATCTCCAAGGATTTCATAGCCGTTGAGTTTACTTAATTTCGTTAAATAACGAGTAAGATACAAAGCTCCAAAGGTACACCGTCGGTTTCGAAACTGATTCGATAAATTAATTTTGAATTTTTATGAAATGGATTAGATTCGAAGTTTTGTTGATGGTATTGTGTTCTCCTCATCGTAGGGAACTAGTTGGATGCCTGAAACGTGAGTTTGGACGTGTATTGGTGACTGTTCCGGTGAAGGAAAGAGCTCACGGTGAGCTTGAAATTCCAAATTCATTTTCCCTTCTTCGTGTGTTTTGTCGAGTTTGGAGGATTGAGTCATGATCTATAGTGTTGTAGGATCATGTAGATATGTTGTTTTGATGTTGGTTGTGTCGAGGGAACAAGAAAAACGAAGTTGCAGGTTCAGATTTTGCGACCTGCCGGAGGAGATGAAGTGTGTCGACCGACACCAAGCCACGTCGGTCGACACAGCAGGGGCGATGCAGGTGGATATCGACCAGACATATCGACCAATATGGGGTCGAGAATTGGTCGATATGGTCTGTGTCGACCGATACAGGGAGGCATATCGGTCAACACAGACTCACAGAAAAGGGAAAATTGGTTTTCTCGTTCGTTTTTGATTCGTTTCAAGTCGTTTTCGATTCTTGAGTTTAATACATGATATGAGAAGCATGTTAAGTGTAAGAACATGTGTTGGTGTATGAATTTGAATGTCGAGAATTGATTGAATTGAATTAAAGATAACAATGAAGCATGTTTGGTGTTGAAGTTTGGAAATGAGTTTCGATTATGCAAAATGAGTGTTTGGAGTTTGTCGAGTGAGACATTTGTCCTAGTTTGTCCATCCTAATTGGTTGTGTACTTGATTATTGAAGGTAGGAGATAAGGAGATCAAGCTCAACCTGATCAATTAACGGAAGAAATATCTTGTTCATTAAAGTTTAACACCAGGTGGGAACTATTTTCAATAGAAAATAAATGCTTTTGAGCTCATGCTCAATTTTCAATAAAATGTGTTAAAATGTTTTGTTTTGAATCATTTGCTATGCAAAATGTTTTGTGCTATTATATCTATTCCTCTGTCGATTCCTATCGTCAGAGAGTTGAATTAATGAGTACAGATCCAAGAATGTACTGTGCTAAGACTCATTAATAGTAAGGCGGGGTGCTTTACAATTTGTGAATTCAAGGCAGGGTGCTTTGTGAAAGATTGTTTGATTGAGTTGGAAGTTGTAATATGATCGGGTCTCAAGGTATTATACTGAGACTAGTGCACTAATTGATGACAGTGGGTAGAGTGGTTCGTCCATTTCCAGTTGTTCATCATAACTTGGAAGTGGGCCAGCTTCCAGTTACACCACGATAAACAGATATAATAACATGTTAGATAGCACGTGCGAAAGAAAATGATTTAGATAACACAGTTTCTTTAAATAAAACCCCGTATTTATCTGTGTGTGTGCATAACATTCTTATTTAAACTGTACTTTCAGGCATGTTTCCATTTGGTACAAATGTACTCAGCCCCTCGTGTTATTTCTAAAATGCGCAGGTTGATCAGCAAGGATGGAGTGGTGGCGGTGTAAACTATGAAGATGGATTCTGTATAGCTTTTGAAGATCCTGTGATATGCATCTCCATATAAATAACACCATCACGCTTGCACACCTGCACCACTCTCTGAAAATGTTTTCCTTTCCAAATTCAAAACCTTTTGAAGAAATAGTTGTTCGAAACATCTGTATTTTGTGTCTGTTAAAAGTTTATATTTTCGAATGATTTTTCAAGTTAATCTTTAAATATTGTTTAGTCTTCCGCTGTTGTTTTTGATTTAATTATTGTGTAAAAATTGTCAACCACGACTGTAGCGCGCCACGTAGTTGAGAAGGCTAATTGGGGGCATTACAAAAGATAAGCTGGGCGAGGCCAACCAAGAACGATCCCCTACTGCACCACCTGCACGAGGCAGGCAGAAATTTTTAATCACGCTCTGGTCAGGCAGTCGTGGATCATCAACCAGACTTGGTTTCCTATCTCCTTAGTAGTTAAGGATACAGAGGTACGAGCCTATAGAAAAGATCCTGTTTAAGTGACCAGGTGCCGGAGCAGGGAGTGATCTCCGATGTAAAGAAGCACGAACAATAAGCGGCTCCCGTAAGACTTCCATTAGTTGAGCGAAGGGTGACATGAATGAACCGGGCCCACACTGGAATGAGAGGGATTCTGAGGCTATACAAGAATGAGACTGTATAGCTGAAGAGAGCTTAAAGGATTAGATAGGTTCTACTCATACCAACATGGTGCATCATCTTTTCCGGCACCCATTCTAGAAAAACTCCAATGTTAAGCGTGCTTGACTTGGGGTAGAACTTAGATGGGTGACCCCTGGGAAGTTTCTCAGGTGTGTGTGAGTGAGGGCAAAGCACGCTGGGAAGGACTTGTGTTGGTTTGTGGGGTCAGCCGTCAATCTGGAAGTCGGTCCAGGCCATTGGTGGGTAATGTGGCCGACCTCGGGTGAGCTCATTTGGGCCCTGGGGCCGGGGCATTACAGATGGCATCAAATCCGAACCTCTCCCAGTACAGTGTGGTTCGGGGACAAACCAAGCAGAAGCTGGTGGGCATGTAGTAACCCGGTCCCAGAGCAGCGAGTGATTGCCGGTGTAAAGAAGCACGGACAATGAGTGGCTCCCGTAAGACTTCCATTAGTTAAGCGGAGGGTGACATGAATGAACCAAAACCACACCAGAATGAGAGGGACTCTGAGGCTATACAGGAATGGGACTGTATTGCTGAAGAGAGCTTAAAGGATTTGATAGGTGCTACTCATACCAACATGGTGCATCATCTTTTCTGGCACCCATTCTAGAAAAACTCCAATGTTAAGCGTGCTTGACTTGGGGTAGAACTTAGATGGATGACCCCCTGGGAAGTTTCTCAAGGTGCGTGTGAGTGAGGACAAAGCACGCTGGGAAGGACTTGTGTTGGTTTGTGGGGTCAGCCGTCAGTTTGGAAGCCAGTCCAGGCCATTGGTGGGTAACGTGGCCGACCTCGAGTGAGCTCATTTGGGCCCTGGGGCCGGGGCGTTACAGTCGATGCATATGCCGGTGGGATTCTGATAAAGAAGAGTGGAGCAGAGGGCAATGAGATTACTACCTGACATGGCTCTGAATAGCCATCAATGGCCAACCGAGAGACAACTCCCAGTGAAAGTAGTGGAGGCCACACCGAAATTCGATGTTGTTGCTAAAGTAAAAAAGTTAAGAGAAGACTTTGGCAAATTGGAAGCAGCCAAAGCTACAACTGAAGCTGCAGTCGATCAGAACATGGCCATCATCCCAGTTGAAGCAGATTACATCTACCGTGGAGGTGCGAGCAGTTCATCTAGAACTGGAGGAGCATAAGTGAACTATGTCGTAGGTGCAAATCAGTTCATCAAAACAACTACCGAAGAGGAAATCGAGGCTATCGATACAACCATGGAAGAAATCATCCTGATTTCTCCTATGCCAATCCTTCTGCAGCTGAGCACCCACCACCTAGTTTTGATGTAGGAACCGGAGGAGAGATCATGGAGAAGAAGAAGTCTGTTCTGGAGGAAACACTTGAAAAGTTCATAAAAAAATCAGACAACTGGTTTGGGAAGGTGGAAAATGAAGTAAAAGGAATGGTGACTCACATGCAGCATATGACAAAACATCTTCAGATGCTGGATACTCAGTTGAGTCTAGTCGCCACTACTCTCAGAATCAGCACAAGCTGGGACAACTGTTGAGTGCTACAGAGGTGACCCGGTAAAGGAAAAATAAGTCAACACAATTGCCTTGAGGTCCGGAAAGCAATATGAAGGTCCAAGGAGGCCACAAAATGAGTTCGGGGGAGAAAGAGAGGAAAATCCCGATGAGGACCCCTTTGTTTCGATCGACACAGACTTCGCATCGGTCGATGCAGTGGGTTAAAAGGCTAGGAATATCATCAACACGAAGGTCCAGCAGGTGTGTCAACCGACAGAGAAGCAAGTTGGTCGAAACATAGCCCAATTTTGGGTAAGAAAGAGAAAGGAAAAAGAGAAAGCTGACCCGGTACCTCTGATGCCTTTTCCCCAACGCTTTGCAAAGAACAAAGAAGACTTAAAGTTTACCAGGTTTGTTGAAAATCTAAAGAAGGTGAACATCAACATACCATTGGTGGAAGCTCTCCGAGAAATCTTGGGGTACATGAAATTTCTGAAAAGATTGATGAGTGAGAAGAAGCACTTTGTGGAGAATGAAACTGTAAGAATACATGAAGAGTGCAGCCTGCTTCTCCAAAAGCAGATTTTGCATTGATCAGTATGTCAGCAACATATGTTAACTGAACTTCTCCCTCAAAACTCATGTCCTCAATTTTGGACAATATTTTGCTCTATTTCCTCAGCTTCGCTACTCTCTTAATCTTTTTGGTAGTTATCTTCCTTTGTCTTTGATAGGACCTACTCACTACACACTTAAGAAAGTAGATTTGGTCCTAAACGAGTTACAAAACAGACAGTCTCAAGGACTACATGCTCTAATATTACTTGTTTTGTCCCAATACAAAGGTGCCTACAGAAGTGAATAAACTGTGTAAGCCCGTTTATAGTTCTCATCCGAGTCTTGAGGAATTAGCTAGCAGTTAAGAAAACTTAGTGTTTGAGAAGGTAGTTAGAGTTCAAGTTTCAATTATACACCTACAGTTGTTAATTGTTGGGTTTCAAAGTATAAGTCTTGAAAAGTAAGGACAACTAAAAGTAATAAGAAAGTAGTAAATGACCCAAACATTTTAATAGTGGTTCAGACCCAAATGTCCTACGACCACTCTTCGTCCTCCACAAAAAGAAATAAATGTTATGTGTTGTTTACGGTATTTGAACACAAGTTACAAATTTGAATCTTCTTCAACGGGAGACATACACAAACTACCCTTTACTACACTCTGTGTGCTAGGCTTCATTAGTTGTTCTCCGATCATAAGATCCTCTAGTCAGTCGAGTTTTACCACACTCCACATGTTAGGCTTTCCCTACTGATATCTTCATCTACCCACGGTACTTAAATATGGTTGTAGTGTCGGATCTTCTACTAGTTGGAATCTCCAGAATCTCAATTACAGAGCTTGAAGGTTTGAGTTTCCTTCAAGAATGTCAAACTTTGGTATGATCTTATGGATCTGTGAGGTATCAGAGCATATATTTAAAGATCGGCTAGATGGTCTTTGGTAGTCTCGTGCACTAGAAGACACAAAAGTCTCATTTTGAAAGACACGAAAGTCTTGATATTAGATGCCCAGAAAAGCTATTGAGAGCTTAGCGAGAGAGTGGGAGGTTACTTAGATAGTTTTTCTATTATGATCGGTAAATTAGTCACATTTTTTTTGTTCTTATGGAGCATATATAGAATTCATTTGGATTATTGTTGTTGATAAGACTTGAAAAGACCATACTTTTGCAGGTGAATGTTGATGTAGGAAGATGTACAATCTTGCATCGTTGTCTTTGGATAAGACATCTTGAATGACAGAAGCACTAGATGACAATCAAGTCAGCTGAGCGCATCCTTGTATGTCCATTGATTCCTCAACTGGCAGTTCAACCTAAATCTTCAATTGGTGTATTTTTCATAGCTCGCCAGCTTCTTTTCTTCTGACCATCAGCTGTGACTGTCTCCTTATAATTGTCAGTTGAACTTCCTTATTACTGTCAGTTGAACTTGACCAATTATGGATTAATAGAATTGATCTTCTTGAATGGTTCTTCAACTCTTCAGGCATCGTCAGATCGTAAACTAATACAACTTTTAGAATCTATACAAAAATTATATAATCACTTCTGTCTCAATCAATTTTATACAATGAATTAGCTGTCTAGATAGCTTTGGACATATTATGAATACTATATGTAATTTCCAAACAACAATTATGCTACTTAATATGAATAATGTATTTCAAATATTATATTGGTGCATTTATTTAATTAAAATAATATAGTTAATTAATAAAAACAACGGTATGAATTGTTGAATTAAGATCTATCTTACAAGATATGATTTAGGAGACCATCTTTCAAGACCTTTTCATATCTAAAAACTTTGAAAATTCTACTTACAACATTTACATTCTTACTTTTTTATCTTTCTTTGGTACATGAAAATGCTAACCACTTCGATTATTTAGGCAATGAAAATACAGTATTGGACAAACTGTATCGCACAAAATGAGCCCATGAAGTTTTATTAAATCCAAAACTAATTATTTTTTATCAACAAGCCCAAGTGCTGAATAAACTTCTAAAATGCAATTGATGAGTTCGAATATGGGCACAAATAGTTAAAAGTGTTTCATATATTTCAATATATTATGTATTCAAATTACATTCCAAGCATTCAAATAGAATTTAAATTAGCGTTCATTATTTTTTCAAAAGAAATTGATGAATTCAAGATTGCATGTATTTTCAAGTGCACAAGAACTTTCCTCCAGGAATAGGGACGGCAATGTCCGATTTCACACAACAATTCAATACGACTAACACGAAATAAATAGATGAATCAACCCATGTTAATTTCAGATCGCTTTCGGGTCGAACCCACAAAATCCAATTAAAATTCATATTCGGTTCAGGTCAGTTTTAGATCGATACATAACCCAAATAACCCGCAAACTTAATCAAAATCCATTTTCGTGTTAAAAGATTATGTTTATTAATGTTAAAATTTTCACTATAATTACACAGATCATTTATGATCGCTTTTGGGCTGACTTGAAAATAAACAGGTTGAGTTCGAGTTGATTTTTCTGAAATGAAAAAAATAAATAGATTGTATTCAGATTAGAGTGTAACATGGAGTAATATCAAATCACAACCTGATCCGTCAACCCAAACCCAACTCAAGGAAAACCCTTTAAAAGACCAAGCTCTTCAAGCTCCCTCCTCAAGAGCATGTTGAGTCGGAAATCATGGAACTATAGCGTTGATAAATGTGCGAGAAGTGTTCAATCACAGAAGTAAACAAGACAACAATGCACCATCTACGGATTCAACAAACTTGAACTCATTTTTTGTATCTCATGATATGTACAAATAAATACATACATATACACTACTATATTATTGATATTTTTTCTCCCCCATTCTCTCCTTCATTTATTCGAAGTTATAATATGTTCTACTCTTTCGATTAATCAATCTTTACACTTCATTCGTTGTTTAAACATTCCGAAGCAAGTATGCAAGTAGAATACTTAATCTAAGATCGATGCAACTTTTCGATATGAAATCTATATCTACCTAAAAGCAAGACCCCTAAGCAAAGAAATTTTCCCCCAAAAATAGTTTCCAAAAATAAATGTAGATTATATTAGGGAACTAATGATAATTATAGTAAGTATTTAATTGCATATATGTATTGTATACTATATTTATTTAATTTATGTTTATATGGAATAATTAATTTCATTACTAGATTAAAAATTAAAAATCTATAATTAAATTATCTATGTTACATAAAAAAAAAGTTATATTGTTAAAATCTAGAAGTAAAATAAAGTCATTCAAGAAAAAGCATCAATTGAAGATAGTGTATATATTCATTATCTTCAATTGTTGCTTTTTTCTTATCTATATTAACATAAAAGCAAAACCCCCAAGCAAATTTTTTTTCCCGCTCATACAAGATTCCTAAAATAATTATTCAAGAAATAAGGAAATTATCACCTAAAAATTGCAAATTACTTAATGATATTAATTGTAAATACTAAAAGTGAAATCTTAACGGTATTAAACCATGAGTTTTAATAAAATAAGACTAAATCACATTTATTTATAACAATAATCACGCACATTACTTTATTTAATTATACAAAATTATGGAAATTAGTAACGTTAAAAATAAGTATAATTACACGCAATAGGGTTGATATTTTGGTGATTTAATTGACTAATTAATAATTAGCATTAATTAATATTTCTTGAGGTGTATAAATAATTGATATATTGGATCAATTCCTCACAATTTATTTTTATTTTTGGGTGTGTGTCACATTGAAAAATAATGAATTACAAGAGTGAGGAGATAAAGATTCATATGAAGAAGATTTCGAGTTGATAATGAAGAAGAATGAGCTTGATGTGTGTGAGAATGGTTTGTTAAATATTTCATCTCCATATTGCAAATAGTTGTTAAATTATAGTTAGCAAAATACCATTTTCGTATCTTTGTGCTATTATTTTTTTTTATGTAATGACTTATCATTTTATTATAATGGAAATATCAATATATTGTTTTTTTATAATTCATTTTTCGTTATTTGATCTCAGTGTATTCCAATGTTTCCTCTTCATATAACTAAGGAAATAATAAATATTCTAAATATATAATAATACATTTTTGTTCATTATATTAAATATATAATAATTTGTTTCATGATGATTTAATATATTCATATGATACAATTATTTAATATTAATTAAAAGCTCATAAATCTAAAAACTCAATATACATGGAATGAATGCGCAAAAATTAACATTAAATAAGAACAAGTATAGCAGAAATCGAGGTATAAGGGATTACACGAAAATTAAGATCAATGAATTTTCTCAATAAAATGGATAAAACTTTTAATTTATTATTAAATCCTAATAATCATGCAAATAACTATTCAGCAGAAAAAAAAAATTACCTCCCAAATTACTTTCTAAAATTAAATGCATAATATATTAGGTAATTAATGATTAATTTGTTTAGTATGTAAATATTACAGTTTTAATTAATTATCAATAATTATTCTTTTGAGTATATACATAACATTATTCTAAATTATATTTTAAAGTTTAAAATAGCTAATTAATTATGTTTTCATTTATTAATACATGAACTAATAAATTCAAACGCTAAATTATAAACTGTAATGAAAAAATTGAGCTAAATTTCAATTATTGTTTTAGAATGAAGATAGCATTATCAAATATGATTTAACATAGTAATATATCTGCTTAACATGATTATTATTTTATAGAATTTGTATTATGTTCATTATTATATTTATCAATTTATTTTTCTCGCTCAAAAAATATTAAATTAAAAGTGATAATCCTGTAATAAAAAAAATTAA
Source organism: Plectranthus barbatus (assembly GCA_026898455.1). Taxonomy (NCBI): domain Eukaryota; kingdom Viridiplantae; phylum Streptophyta; class Magnoliopsida; order Lamiales; family Lamiaceae; genus Plectranthus; species Plectranthus barbatus. Next base: position 108,496 of record JAPKLW010002063.1, read on the forward strand.
AATCTAATTATAGTCATATTAAATAAAGATTGATAAACCTGTTATGATTTAAACAACTTTGATTAAATATGATTTAGTTATAAATATATTTCGATAGATGATAAATAGTGAGTTGTTTGAAATATTATGGCACATGGTGTATTTTTTGTGTTTGGCAGGATTTAAATTTTTAGAATTCGCTTAATGTTTGCATTCAAGTTTTCATATTTTATGTTTGAGACAATGCATACTGACTTTATTATTATTATTTTTTGCATAGTGACTTACAATTTACAAAGATTTCAAATTTTGTTTTTATTTTTATGATTTGATTGTTTTTGTTGTTTAATGGATGTATAGTGAGTGGCATTATGTAAATTTGTAAAGAATTTCATTGGATTGTATTATTTATATTTTTTAAAAATGTATTATTTGTATATAATGTATTTAATGTGTAGTAATTCAATTGTAATATATAATGTTTCATTGTAAAATATTTTAAATATATTAATTTAAAATACCGACCTTTTAATTCGTTACTTTATTCTTATATTTGTTCTTAATTATTTTTTTCTTTAATATTAAGGTTTGTAAATGAATTGTTTTTATGTATGGTTTTGACATTTTAGTGGATTCTTTATTATATTTTGCAAGTATACAATGTTTATGAATATTGATGAGAGTAAGCGATAAATGAAAGGACATAAAATATAATATGAAAGTATATATTGATGAGAGGAGATAAAAGATCTTAAACCAATCCAGATCAATTATATAATTATAAGCTTGATCTGGAGTTCAATTATATAATTTAAAATTTGAAATAATCAAATCGAAAGCATTATATACATGTGAGTGAGTTTGATGTTTTATATTTTCCAATATTTTGAATTGAGTTGGATTATATTTCTTCATTTGTTAAAAATTTTACTAATTGATTTAATATGTTTTGCATATTTTCTTTTGAGAATGAATTTATAATATTTAGAATTAGTTTGTTAAAGGATGAGAATTGAAAAGTTTTCATGCACGAAATATATAAAATTCTTACATATTTTACTTGCATTAATTATTAATTTTTAGTTTTATTTTTATTTCAGGTTATTAAATAAAATTAAAGTTTACTTCTACTTATCCTTATATTGGCTTAATTTTAATTTTTGATTTTAGAGTTTTTAGAAACTATAATAATACATACACCTTAATAATAGTACAATATAAAATTTAAGAGTTTAATGATTTACATAAGATAATTTTAAAGTTAAAAGGTCTAATTAATACAAATAATTATACTATTGAAATATGGTCCTCATGTAATAGTTAAAAGGTTAAATTAAATAATAAATTATTAATAAAAAATGTATACACGTTGCACATGATGTAGGCAACAAACTACTACATCTAATAATTGAACACAGTCAGTATGTCGAGTGTTATAAATATGAGAGATAGAAAGCCAAACACTATTACCAACAATAATACTATAATGCCAAAGTACGGCTGAGAGTTCTCCAAAGAATTATAAGTCGGTGTCATATGATCTAAGGCATCGGTGTCAAGGAACCAATCTAATGTTTCGGGTCGAGAGAGAGGCAGTGGAGAATGTGTTGCAGTGTGCAATTGCTTGAGATGACTGCGAAGAATATCTTTCCGGACTGGAATTGTCATAGGGACCTTCATGACGACAAATTCGGCAGGGAGGTGGTCGACGTTTTGAATTGTGGCCACAACCGCGAGAGTTGGAGTAACATGAACCACTTCTATGGCCACGAGAAGAATTAAAATTTCCAGAGGAAGGTGGACACTAGCTTGAAGGTTTATGCTAGCTGTAAAAGGAAACAGAGGAAGATTCTGTTGTGTTAATGGACTCTTGAAATAACACAAAGATCTCAGCTTTAGATAGGAGATCGCATAAATTATGAAGAGGAATGAGTGTCATCTCGGCAGTAGAGAAGCTAGAAAAAGACTAACCAAAATCTCGAAGGAACCAATGAGCTTTATCTATATAATTAACGAGGCATCCAATAACTGCTAATTGATCACATAAAGACTTGAAGTTTTGGCAATATTCTGCCACAGATCGAATCCCTTTCTTCATAGTTTCAAGGGCATCTTTAAGGCATAACTTGCGAGATTTGGAGCTGTGACTATATGTGGCCTCAAGAGCGAACCATACCGTGCATAAGGTGGTGCAGCCAAGTACTTATCATGGACTATCCTGTTAGAGATTTGTGAAGTAAACTAAGGAGTCACTGATCTTGTGCGAGCCAGAGTTCATAGGCGCGATTGACTACATGGGTGCCACCGATGGATGGAAGTGTATTAGTGGTAATAGGTTTGGTGTCGTCTATGTAACCAAATAGGTTTTGGCTGGAGAAAAGAGTGGTGATCTGTGTTTTCCATAAAGTATAGTTCGTAAAAGAAAACTTGATCATGATCATATGAATAAGAGTAGAAAAGGATAGAGGTTCAGCATCTTAGGCCATAATTGGAGAAAGGAGACGACACCGGTTGTTGAAAGAAGATACAAGAGAGAGGTAGGGTTTTAGGAGAGAAGACTAATGTTAGGTTGATATCATATTAAAATTTGTATTATTTGCTTCAGAAAATAATGTTTATTAAGAAACAAAGATCAGCAAAATAAAGAGAGAATATTGCATGGAGATATGAAGATATCTCATGTAGATATGATACAATTTAAGTTATATTTTATCAGTATATATATAGACAGTAAAACACTATTTGTAGCATCATTATACACTTTTTTCTTTTGTTTGTTTATAATACAAGTGTTTGTGTGTATGTACAAGAGACTAGAGGTGTTGGTAAAGTAGTGACGACGAATCCATAAACATTTATTAAGGGATTTCATTGAGTTTATACGTAACAAAAAGAACAAATAATTAAGAAAAAATTGATGCTCATAATAATAATAAAATATAAAAAAGCTCATACACTAAAACTAATTTCAATACTATGTACAAATATAAAAATTTAACATCAATTCCCTCTTAATTCTCAAATCTGAACCCCCTCACAATCTCATCTTATTCATTCTGAAATCCTTTTCTATTGATTATTCGCTGGTAAAAATAGTTATTTCATAAAAAAATATATCATCCTATTATTAAAAAAAAATTTAATTTAGGGTTGAAGCTGGCCAAACTTCTAAGTAAATCTACCAATATGGTGTGGTTTGAGAGAGGAATAAGAAAGACAAATGTAAAATTATAAACTAATTATTAATTGAGTAATTTGATGCATAATATTAACCTTGACAAATTTAAATTCAGTTTTAATATCACTATTATATACTCCATAATTTATAATAAATTATTAATAAAAATATTTACGCATGCGCATTGCGCAGGTAGAAAACTAGTATATCTATATATATATAACACCCGAATTTCTTATAATAAAAAAGAATTTGAAAGTATATTCATTGAATTGAGATAAATTGATTAATATTAAGTAAGTAGTATTAATTAAGGTATGTAAGGCAAAATCCCACCTAAAATAATGATTATTTTCAGGATATATATAAATATATATGAAGATGCATTCTTAGTATGTTCTATATTTTCAACAATTAATTAATATTCTTCTCCTTTTTGTGTACATAAAATAATTAATTCAATTACTAATATGTGATCCAAAAATCCACAATAAAATTTTTTATAATTAAATAATTTATATAAAATTGAATTTTTATTGTAATTTGTATATTTTAAAGCAAATCAAAAATCAATGTAAGACATAATGAATAATTATAAGAATCATAATGGTAAAATTATTCGTGTTAGATTTATTATATTAGGTATTTTGAATAATTTAATAATTAATTAATTATTATTTTTATTTACGTATTAATTAAAAAATCTCATTAAAATATATAATAAAAAATCAATTTTGAATATAAAAATTAATTAATCATCTATCTATATCTACTTAAAAATAAAATCTCCACAAAAAAAATAAATTTACGCTCAGCTAAATATTTTAAAAATAATCATAAAGAGGTTATGGAAACTAATTGATGGAAATAATCCAATATGACAAGACAAAGGTATGTAGATGAAATAATTAATTAACATTTAACCACCACAAAAAATAGAATATGTACTATAATTAACATACAAAAATAATGGAATTTAAATAAGTAACGTAGGTATATACATATGAGAGAATTTAAGTTACAATTCAAAAAGAAAAAAAAAGTTATAATTCATTGATTAAGGCAAAATTATGGGTATTTTGGCCTAATTTTAATCATTTCATTAATGCTAATTTCATTTAAAAAATTGTATAAATAGTGTACGATGTTTCTTTGTCATTTGGATGTCTATCATCTTGAATGAGGTATGAAACAAATGTTTGTGCTTTTAATTTATTTACTTTGTTAAGAATTGAGATTTCAATTTTTATTGGTATATTTTAGTGTAGCAAAAAAGTTATTCATATATTAATCAATTATTTTCTGAATTTGCAGATATTGGGAGATAAATTCAATCATTCCTCAATAGATGAGGATATTTAAAATTGATATAAATAATGTAAATTTTACCTGAGTATATTGACAAAAATATTATATTACAGTCCATTCATTTGCATTATGTGTTTTATTTAAGTTGAATAATGAATTTATGGTTTGATTTATTTGTGACAATTTATTTAAATTGAATATAATACAATTCTCACTAACTATGAATGCAACATTTCTTCTCGACGGGGGCTAATACTCTGTCAGACCCTCCTCTAATATGGTCATTTTATAAAACATGAGCAGAATTATATGTGGGTTCATGGAGGCGGCCGACTCTACTGCCATCTGAAATTTCTTAATAGATATATCATGTTTTCGAACTTCATAACCAGAATAAAGAAAAAAAAAAAAGTAGCAGCAACGAACTTAATAAATAACACAATTTGATTTATAATAAAATAATTGATAGTTCTACAAAATATTTTGAACCAGTACTTTTCGATTTTCTATTTTTGTTATTTTTCTTAAAAAACTATCTCATTTCCAAATTCCAATGAGGCAAAAGACTTTTTCCTCACAAGATAAACTATTTCTTTTTTCTTTTTTGTGTCTCTATTAAAAATTACTTTCTTTTAAAATTATTTATTCTTATAGATGTTTGTCCTTTTCATAGCTCTTTAATTATATACAAAACAAAGAAACTATACTTTTAATATTCAGAGAGAGACTATGATTTTATTTTTAAGGTAATGGAAAATAGTTTGTAAATAAATGATAAAAATCTTAGAAAATAATTTTGAATTCATCAATACTCGGTGTGAATTAAAATGACATGGTTACTAAGTGATTGAAGCTAGCCTTCATTGTCATAAAATTCTACATACACTACTGCTACACAATTAATAAATGGATTAGCTTGAATTATAAGAAATTAAATCAAGATATTTTAGAAATTAGCATTATTCAGATTATTAAGGAGAAGATGTTAAAATAATCAATGCCGACCATGAAATTAAAATTGAAATTCTAAATAGTGGAAGTGAAGGAAGAATTATATGATGAAATGGTGTTTTCACCTATGTTGATGACAACAACACTTAAATCCCCTAAATGAGAAAAAATAATAAATATTATGGAAAGATATTTTTTAGGCGAAGAAAAAATGTAACGCCCCCAACTGACCTTCCCAATTTGGGGCCACGTTACATTGATGTTTCAGGTTTTGCCAAACACAATTCAAGAAATAATAAGCGGAAGACTTTATCTTAATTAAAATATAAGAGTATTCAACAAAGTACTTCGAGTCAAGATTTAAATAACAGTATTCAAAAGATACATAATTCAAGGGAAGGAAAATTCAGAGAGTGTAGCAGGGTGTGTGTAGCGTGATGGTGACATGTATATGAAGATACATGTCACATGATCTCTTATTTCTTCCAATATAAACATTTTATTTCGCCTGCTTACACCCTGCTACTCCCATCCTTGCCGCTAACCTGCACGTTTTAGAAATAACGCGAGGGCTGAGTACTTTCGTACCCAGTGAGAAACATGCCGAAAACATACTTTAGGTAAGAAACATGCTATGCAACTCACACAGATAGGCATGGGGTTTTGTTGAAAAGATCCATGCTATCTAAAACATTTTATTTTAATGTGCTTCAGGGCATGATATTATATCTGTTTTGTTTTGTAACTGGAAGTTGGCCTACTTCCTAGTTACGATGATTCGTAAGGAATGATTTAACATTCAACCTACATTCATCTAAGTGCACTAATCTCGGTTTGTTCTTCGAGATCCGATCGTATTATATTCTTCATTCACTTCCTCATAGGGTTTAAGGTCGCACACCATTTCACCCATCATATCTTTCTTTCGGGTTTAAGGTCGCACACCATTTCACCCATCGTATCTTTCTTTCGGCTAATAAGAGTAGCGCATGTACGGAGGGTACATGGTTCTTGTCTTATTAGTGTTATCTCTCTGTTAATAATTAATTAACAGAGGGCAGATATAAGAGCACAAAACATGCATAGCAGTCTCATTTAAATCAAAACATTTTAACACATTTTGGAAGGAAAAGCACACGTTTGATTTTATACTGAAATAGTTTCCCACCTCGTTCTTTGGCTTTTGGCTAGATGTCTTTAGCTAGAATGAGCTTGAACAGATCCTTGCTTTCAATCTCCTACAATTAAATAGGGTTCTCGAGTCAATATAATATATCTAGGACGATACATCTTAATCGTAAACAAACAGGACTCAAAGGAACTAGAATAGATCGACAACTTATAATAATTCAAGTCTCTGTGTCGATCGACAGGCTCTGTGTCGGTCGACACAACCCTGGTCGACACAGGCTCAAATCGATCGACACCACTCGGTCGACATAATGGGTGTCGACCTTCCCTGTCGATCGACATGATCTCCGTCGACCGATAGGTGTGGTTCGATATCCTCCTCTTGTCGAACTCCCTGTCGATCGACACACCTCCTGTCGATCGACAGGATTGACTCGACATCAACCCCATGAATCGACCCTCCCTGTCGATCGACACACTTCCTGTCGATCGAAAGGTTCGACTCGACTCAACCCCATGAATCGACCCTCCCTGTCGATCGACATGATCTCTGTCGACCGACAGAGGTCGTCTCCCTCACGGGTTCGCCGGAGCTGAACCTGCAACTCGCGAAATCTCGCGATTCTTTCGGCCGATGATACATGCAATTACATATTCAGACTCCCTAAACTTCCTAGAACAAGATTCTACCCTCGAATCCACAAAATAAGACGAAAAACGGGGACATAAGTTACCTCGCCGGAGTTCCTCCGTTCACGGTGGCGGTGATGATTTCCGGCGTCCAAATGGAGCTTTCTGGACTTCCGAATGTTCCCTACACGATGGGGAGTTCGATTCTATGGTCAAAACTCCGAAATTCGGCCGGATTAACAAGTTATGAATCAAAATATCAAGAACTCGTAGTAATAAACCCACATCACTTCTTTCTTCGATATCTCGTTCGTTTCTCGTCCTCTCGGATCCCACGAGTACTCAAATTAAAGCTCTCGACGAATGCTACAAGTTGGTGGTGGTCGCTTGCCATAATATCGCCCGTGTTGGCCGGAAAAACGACGGAAACAGTCTGACGGGTTTGGGTGGAAGGGGAGCTTCTCACTCTTCTATCTCTCTCTAAGATTATAACATAAGGTGAAAAAGCTTATGTTATGACATTCCTCCTCTATTTATACCTCCTTCATAATCTAAGGTATAATATGATATGATATGATTCCTCATATACTATATAGTTCCTCTATTAATTTCCTTATACACATATTTATGTGTAAAATCTTAATTCCATATTCCTTAATCCACCTAGTTCATACTTAAATCATATCATTCACGAATCATCTTGCCAATTTCAATCTTAACCATGGTTTCTCCTTATTTATTTACCTTTCAACTTCATGATAATCATAGATCCCAATTGAATTCATGAAATGAATACACCAATATTTGGAAATAAACCATCTTATATAACTTGAATCATTACACATGATTAATAGTACACGGGGTGTTACATCCCCTCACCCTTATAAAAATTTCATCCCGAAATTTACATAGTCTCAAAGAGTTCGGGATATTTCTCTTTCATCTTGTCCTCTAACTCCCATGTGGCTTCTTCTTGCCCATGATGGTTCCACAGCACTTTTACGAGTGGAATCGATTTATTTCGGAGCTCGTGCATCTTTCTGTCTAGAATAGCCTGCGACTGTTCCTCATAACGTAACTCAGGGCTCAATATTACTTCTTCTTGTCGAATCACATGTCTCGGATCATATACATACTTTCTCAGCTGCGACACGTGAAACACGTTATGTATATTGCCCATACTTGGAGGTAATGCCAGTCTATATGCCACTGGACCAATGCGTTCCAAAATTTCATAAGGTCCAATATAACGTGGTCTCAACTTTCCTTTCACTCCGAATCGTATGATTCCTTTGGAGGGTGAAACTTTTAGGAACACTTTGTCTCCCACATCAAAACATAATTCAGCTCTTCTCGAATCGGCATAGGACTTCTGCCTGCTCTGAGCTTCTCTGATTCTTTCTCTGATCTGACGAACTATTGTTATCATTTCATTCACTGCATCCTGTCCGACAATCTTCCGTTCTCCTACCTCGTCCCAGTACAGAGGCGAACGACATTTCTTCCCATATAACGCCTCATATGGAGCCATTCCAATTGTTGCCTGGTAACTATTGTTATAAGCAAACTCGATTAAAGGTAAAATTGGTTCCCAACCGCTTCCTCGATCTAACACCACTGTTCTTAGCATGTCTTCGAGGGTTTGAATGGTCCTTTCAGACTGACCATCCGATTGAGGGTGAAACGTCGTGCTAAAGTTTAGGCGAGTCCCCAACTCTTGCTGCAAACTCTTCCAGAATCGAGATGTAAACTTCGCATCTCTGTCAGACGTTATTGACTTTGGCACTCCATGTAGTCTGACTATCTCTCGGACATATATTTGTGCTAGCTTATCTGATCTATAATTCACCTTAATTGGTAAGAAGTGAGCACTTTTTGTCAGATGATCCACTACCACCCATATCACCGTATTTCTTTTTTGTGACCTTGGTAACCCTGTTACGAAGTCCATGGTGATATGTTCCCATTTTCACTCGGGAATGTCTAATGGCTGCAACTTTCCATACGGCCGTTGATGTAGAGCCTTCACTTGCTGACATACCAGACACTTCTCCACATATAAGGCTACATCCTTCTTCATACCGTCCCACCAGTATCTAGTTTTCAAATCTTGATACATCTTAGTACTTCCTGGGTGAGCGGTATACGGCGTATCATGTGCTTCGCTCAAAATCTCATCTCTCAATTCATCGTTGTGTGGCACTAAAATCCTGTCTCTGAGTAATAGAGCATTATCTGGTGCCTCTCGGTATTCTCCTGTTGGCTTCACTCTCAATTTCTGGCGCAGTTTCTCAATCTCTGCGTCTCTCCTCTGTGCCTTGATTATCCTATCCCTTAAATCTGGTATCACTGTCAAAATTGCCAGATCACATCTCTTCCTCTCGGAAGGTGATATCACTTCTAGACTGAGCCTCTCAAACTCTCGGATTAACTTACTGTCTCTGGTAAGCATACAACCTAACTGAGCTTCTCATTTCCTGCTCAAAGCATCTGCTACTGAATTTGCCTTTCCCGGTTGATAATTGATTGTTAAGTCGTAATCATTCACGAGTTCTAGCCATCTCCTTTGCCTCATATTCAGATTCTTTTGTTCGAAGAAGTACTTCAAACTCTTGTGATCCGTGAATATGGCACACTTCACTCCATAGAGATAGTGTCTCCAAATCTTTAGCGCATGAATTACTGCCGCAAATTCTAAATCGTGAGTTGGATAGTTTACTTCATGCGGTCTTAGCTGCCTTGACGCATATGCTATCACCTTTCCGTCTTGCATCAATACGCATCCCAGCCCATTCTTCGAAGCGTCAGTGTAAACTTCGAAGTTCTTAACTGGTTCTGGTACAGCTAGAACTGGCGCGGTTGTCAACAACTGTTTCAACTTCTGAAAGCTTTCCTCACATTCCTGTGTCCATTCAAACTTAACATTCTTCTGTAGTAACTGGGTCATCGGCCTCGCAATCTTCGAGAAGCCCTCGATGAATCTTCTGTAGTAGCCTGCTAATCCCAGAAAACTATGAATTTCATTCGGCGTATTTGGTGATTTCCAGTCCATCACTGTCTGAATCTTGGCTGGATCTACCTTAATTCCGTCTGCCGAAACGACGTGACCCAAGAATGTCACTTCTCTTAACCAGAATTCACACTTGCTGAATTTGGCATACAACTTCTCATCTCTTAAAGTCTGCAGTACTGTCCTCAAGTGCCGCTCATGCTCCGTTTCACTCTTCGAGTATATCAAAATATCGTCTATGAATACCAGAACAAAATTGTCCAAATATGGATGAAATACCCCGATTCATTAAATCCATGAATACTGCAGGAGCATTCGTAAGTCCAAACGGCATTACTACAAACTCGTAGTGACCGTATCTAGTTCTGAACGATGTCTTTGGTATGTCCTCCTTCCGAATTCTCAACTGATGATAACCTGATCGAAGATCGATCTTAGAGAACACCTTAGCTCCCATGAGCTGATCGAAAAGATCATCGATTCTTGGTAATGGATATCGGTTCTTCAGTGTCAACTTGTTCAACTCTCTGTAATCAATGCACATACGCATCGATCCATCCTTCTTCTTTACGAACAGAACCGGTGCACCCCATGGTGACACACTCGGCCTAATGTAACCCATATCCAACAATTCTTGAAGTTGGACTTTCAGTTCTTGTAACTCCTTCGGGGCCATTCGGTACGGTGCTTTAGATATCGGTGCTGCTCCCGGTTCCAAGTCAATGGTAAACTCTACCTGCCTATCTGGCGGCAGTCCTGATAGTTCCTTAGGAAACACATCTTCAAATTCCCTCACGATTGGAACGTCTTGTACTGTCAGCTCTGACTTCTCTTCTCCTTCCAGATATACTAAGAAGGCTAGATTTCCCGTCTTGCGCAACAACTTCTTTGCCTGAATTGCAGAGATTACTGGTACTCTCTGTCTCCTCTTGAATCCATGTACACATGCTTCTTCATTCCCTTGCTGAGGAATGATTACTCTCCTCTCACGACATAAGATCGTCGCCTTGTTATCCGACAGCCAATCCATTCCTAGGATTACATCTACGTCATGTATATCCAAAACGTTCAATTCCGCTACTAGAATTTCATTCTTGTTCATCTTGATTCTCAAGTCTCGGCACACTAAAGTAGAAGTAGTTGTTTCTCCTGAAGGTATTGCTACGTTCAAGCCATGATTATTCCTTTCTACCTTAAGTCTTAGTGCCTCAACACATGCAGATGAAATGAATGTATGCGATGCTCCAGTATCAAACAATACCATGACAGGTATATCATTAATACATCCCATACCTGCCAGGTTACCATCATCTTGATTCCCGTCCAATGCATAGGCCCGGGCTCTCCTCTGCTGACCATCACCGCCCTGCTGGTTCCCTTCCTGGTTCCTAGGTGGCGCCTGATTTCCCTGCCTTCCACCTCCTCTATTACCAGGATTTCCTCTCCATGGCTGGCGGTGCCCTCTGATGGCTCTCAGCTGCTGATTGGGCGGCTTCTGGAAATTCGGGCGATTTCCTTCTCTGGCTTGGGGAGTGGGACACTGATAAGCAAAGTGTCCTAGGCCGTTACAGTTAAAGCATCTAATCTCTCCCCGCCGACAATCCCCTGGATGTCTCTTCCCACATCTCGGGCAGTTCTGCTGGCCCATCTCCCTCTGATCATGCCTCGGAGCTTGCTGAGGATTCTGTCTCTGGAAGTTTTGATGTCGTCCCTGGTCATAGCGTTTTTGATTGCCCTGACCTTGCACAATTTGCCTCGGCGGCTCTTCGAACTTCCTCTTCTGATTCGAGCCTGAAGCCTGCGCCTCCTGCGTTCCCCATGCGGGCATTTTCTTCATATTTTTGGACGCTTCTATGTCCAAGGCATGACCCAATAGCTCCTGGTAACTCAACCCTTTCATGGTTGCTAGCTGTGTGCGAATTTCCTCGCACAATCCATCTCTGAACTTTTCTGCCATCTTCTGTGGCGTGTCTGTTAGATGCGGCGCCATTTGCAGTAACTCACCAAACTTGGTGTCATATTCTTCCACGGTCAACTTGCCCTGCTCAAACAAAAAGAACTCTACCGTCCTCTCCTTCCGGTACTGTCTCGGAACATATTTTTCAAAGAAAG
>JAPKLW010002064.1:0-21465 GCA_026898455.1 Plectranthus barbatus
GCAAGTATCTACTGGGGAAGGGAAACTTAGCCAAATTTCCCAACAATAGCCTCCATTACGGCGGTGGATCTGGTCCTTCCCGCAGCAACACTAATAATGGTAGATGATTTGGGGCTCTCGGTTATGGAAAATCTCACGATCATTGTAATAAAACGCCATTGTGTTATCTCTACAAGGTTGTCGACCACGATCCTTTTGACTATCCCCATCGGTTTGATCACTATTACGATTGCTATCAAAGACCTGCATCGAACCTTGTGGAAGCTTTCTCTTCAGGTTGCTCTCTATCGCACTCTGATCCGTCGGATTGGTATTTGTATACAGAGGCATCAGCGCATATCACCTCTGATCCTACGGCTCTTGACTCTTTATCATCCTGTGTTGGTTTGGATCAAGTGACTGTCGGTAATGGTGATAGTTTATCCATCTCGCACATTGGGTCTTTGAATATCTCTCCTAATCTCACGTTAAATAATATTATTGTCGTACCTGGAATTACTAAATACCTATTGTCTGTCAGCAAGCTTACTCAAGATATCCAGTGCAAGTTCTGTTCACTAACTCTTGATATCATATTCAGCATCGAGAAACAGGACAATTCCTAGCCACAGGCACAATTGATCGAGGCCTCTACTGGCTTAACTGGTGCACCGACACCTTCTTTGTTGTTATTCAGACTAAACTTTTACATTCTACCTTTGAAGTTTGTGGCATTCTCGCCTTGGCCATGTGCCACATAATGGTATTGATTTATTGAATAAAAATGGCTTAATTTCTGTTACTTGACTTTTGTCTTTGCCCTGTCTGTGTAACTCTTGTCAGTTGGCCAAAAGTACTCGCTTACCTTTTACTACTAATAAGCGATGAGCTTTTGCTTTTCTCAAACTTGTGCGTTGTGACTTATGGGGGCCTGCACCCGTTTCTTCTACTTCTGGGTTTCGATATTATGTGATTTTTATTGAGGATTATTCTAGATTTATGTGGTTTCACCCCTTGAAGGCTAAGTGGAATTTCGTTGATACTTTTCTATGGTTTCAAAAGTTTGTTGAAAATCAATTATCTTGCAGAATCTTAAAATTCCAAAGCAACGGTAGCACCGAGTTCACAAATAATCGCATCTAGTCGCATTTCGCTTCATGTGGAATTCATCATCTTATTTCATGTCCATACTGAAGGGATTTTTACAAGCAAAATGAATTGCATAATCCGATTGCCAATGTCGATTATTGGATATCATAAAAATTAATTGCTATGCCTATGATCAACCTAGCATGCTCCTATTGAATGTATAAGGAAGTTTGTGGAATACTTGGATGAATTTAACCTCTGAACCGTTGCACATGGGTTTGAACTTTAATCCTTCTTGCGCAAAAAGATTCAATCCAGAAAAGATCAGAATTAAATATCTGATTTTATCTTAAATATAATTGAAAAAAAGAAGAATAGAGAGAAAAAAAATCCTCCAGATCTAATCTGATCTGATTTGTATCCCTTGCTCCGACCCGGATATCTGGTGAAGATTCCCTCTGAAATTTGTACCTATCGAGAAGCAGAATTTCTTCCCCTTTCTCTGATGTAGTCGATAGCTGCAGCTCCAAATCTCTGGTTTGCTGCTTGTTAACTTATGATCTTGTCGTGCATTGAGATTTGAGAACTAGGGGGTATTTATAGGAAATTTTGATTCCTATTAGGCTTGAGATTTACATGGGCAAAACCAGGGATCAATATGCAAATAGCAAAGAAGACCTATCAATTAATTAATTCTCATAATCAACCCATAATATAATTAATTAATTAATTATTATTGATTCATGCCACCATAGAATCAATATTGTCCTACCTCTTTGCTACCACGTTATGAGGAACGAGTTGCACGAGCTCGGTATATCCCCATATTTAAGGTTACAGACATTAATTAATTTATTTAGGCTCTGACAAACCTACTAATTAATTAACATCTTTTATTCCTAAGTAGTACCACTTAATACCTTTTCACTTATGTTTGAACTTAATTAGCTGCAGGACTTCCGCATAGTGAATCTTTTTTAGCTTCTTAGAGAATGTCACCATCCTATACTGGATATGGTTACCTAATCAAAGAACTAGAAGTCATACACAAGTTGCTACCACATGAGATACAGATATACAAGTATATGTAAGACTCTCCACCATAGTATCTCAAAGTGATACACAAACTTTTGTATACCTCTTGAACCTTCATTAGGCTTCAGATTTCATCAAGCCATCGAGACCAAGATTCTTTTAATGTCAGATAAAAGAATCGATCTCAGTTAGGTCCTATCAATACGTACCAAATGTATCAGCACATCTAGTGACCAAGATAAGCCACTAATTATTGACTGTGTTGCAGCCTAAACCGACAATATATTCTAGCACTGTCTCACCTGTGATAACCATTTATATCTCACTAGGTCAAGCGATCCATACAATCTTCTGTGATATACAACACATTGTATGATCTCCCTATCGACAAGATAAGAGAATAGAGTCGCTTGTGATATTTGTTTGTTAATTCAGACAGGAGATAATAATACAACAATAATGATTCTCAGTATATTAACTATAAACTATGTTCATAATCAAATTATAGTAGATTGTTGAAAGTTGAAACATATTTTATTTCAAACCGTCGAACCGGCGGACCAAACCGTTTATTATACGGTTTGGCCGGTTTGGTTTTGAAAAATTATTTGGTCGGTTTGGTTTGGAAATTTTTCAAATCATACCTATTGGTTTGGCCGAGATTTTTCTTCCAAACTGGCCAAACCGGACCGTGAACACCCCTAGCAGCAGCAGACGATGGGCAACGACAAGGTGGCCGGAATCGCGGGCTACAGTCACGCATTTTATCATGCAGGGCTATTGCACGATTCCGGCGAGTTTCCTGCAGTGGCGGGTAGCCGGCGGTGGTGGGTCACCGGTGGTGGACCGTCGGGCCGTGTGTGCACAGGCCTAGTTGTCCAATTTTTTTATGGATCAAATTTTGGATGCCCAAGATTTTTAGAAAATAAATTCAGTTCTCAGTCCAAGTAGTGAGAGCCCAGTTGAAGATCTGTAAATTAAATCCAAATAGTAATAGATAGGATTTAATTTGTAATTTGTATCATGAGGCCATGGGGACACGTTTTGTTTGTTTTATTATCTGTTCTCGCATGATATATCTATTTTATTAATTGCGCAACATCCAAGAATGTTGTAGATAATAGGAAGCACGTTTATTGCTTATTATTTAATACTTTTAAAGCATGCTTATGTGATTTATTTCATGGGGTTAAATTATGACTATAACTTCGATGTCCATGTGTGGCATGATAGAATTTTAGCAATGTCATAATTTATAGCAATATGAAATAATCTATACGCAATTAAGCCTTATGAATGAAAATTACTAAGATGTTTAATTTATAAAGACCTCCACAAAACAATCTCTTATTAGAAGTGGATAATCTAATAAGCAAACGTCTACATGTGTAGCTTGCTTATTTTATTATTCATGAGTTCTAGTAGAAGAGATTTCTTAAAACAAATATTTAATTCATGTGAGAAGTGGGAGCTCGTGTGTAAACGTCTACATGTGTAGCTTGCGTATTTGATCTCTCATAAGTTCTCTAGGATTGAATTAAATGAGACAACCTTATTGTAAAAGATCATGCATCATGGACCAGGTGTGTGTATGATAAATCAATTTTTATATGGGAAGGTTGGTTTTGGTGGTATGCTAGTTTAGATATTATCCAGAGTATAACTCATTTGTGATATCCCAGCTTAGTAGGATAATATGGTCTTGGTTAGTCTCCAATTATTATTTCCATTTGTCGAAGAAAACTGACATAAATTTGAATTAAAGGACAGGTATTGAAAAATGCAGACAGGTAAAGTGTTTTGTTGTGAACGTCCACATGTGTGGCTTGCAATAAAACTACTTGGGTAAATTGGAGGAAGCAATAATATTAATTTATCATAAGGTTGCAATATTTAGGTGTTTCAATGTTTGCAATTATGTTTTAATTTTTGCTTTAATTTATTATTTTCAGACATGTCTATATCCCACGTTGTAAGCCTCTTATCACTGAACCCATTAACTGGTCCAAACTTTCCTGAATAGAGATATTTCTTCAAGTATATCCTCTGGTTTGAGGATCATGCATATATACTTTCTATGGATTCACTGGTTCTTCGGTATGAGGAGGTTTCTGAGCTTTAGCAGCAATTCTATGACAAATGGGTAGCTTCTGATGATTTTGCTTATGTCATCATCACAAACAATTTGTCTAGTGAGTTGAAGCTCAAGTATATAAGCTTCTGTAGTACTTTTGAAATCTGAAAAGATCTTGTAGCAGTGTATGGAAATGTGGAACGAACTATTAGTTATGATCTTGTGAAGGATCTCGTTTGCAAGAAATTGACTGAGAGAAGTTCGGTGACACTGTATGTTATGATCATGAGTAACATCAAAGACAAGTACATGCTGAGAGGTGGATGTGTTGACGCTACGACAACAACAAACATAATCCTGAACTCTCTACCGAAATATTTTGTCGACTTTGTCAAGACTGTTGCTGGAAGGCAAGAATTTACTCTGGATGGGTTACTCAGAAGTTTGATAGCGAAACAGTCTGACATCATATCATGGGAATTAGCTCCAACTTTGTCTGCTCTTGATGAGGCAATGGTTGAGGCTAATGAAGTGATTAAAAGGTTAGGAGAAGTTGATAAGGCAAGGGTCATTACCAAAGCGTTTAAACGCAGGAGAGGCGGAAGAGTAAATTGTCCAGTGTCTGGCACGGAAGGACAAGGTACGTCATGTGCATTTATAATGGAAACATGTTTAACATCAGTTTCTACCTATTCTTGGGTAGTGGGTACTGGAGCAACGGATCATGTTTGTTATATTCTGCAGGGGTTCGTGCCGATAAGACAACTGAAACATGATGAGGTTACCATCTTAATGGGCGGCGGAGAGCAAGTCTCAGCAATAGCCATTGGAGAATTTACTTTATGCTTTGAAAATGATTTTTTGATTTTAAGAGATGTTTTATATGTGTCGGTGTTTTGGCGGAATAATTTCAGTTTCCAAGTTATTTAATGATGGATTTTCAATTATTTTTTATAGTGGTGTTTCTATCATTGGTAATGGTATGATCTGTTAAGGCAAACTTATTGACTTTCTTTATATCATAAACTATTTGCATAAATCTTCCATAAATGTTGTATCGAAATCATCCAATAATAATAATCATTTAAAGAAAAAGTTTTCTTCTGATGACGATCAAACATATCTTTGACACTTGACTAGGTCACATCAATCTAAAGAGGGTCAAAAGACTGGCAGATGATGGTGTCTTGGATTCATTCCAAGTGGTACTTCATCAAGTCTGTGAATCCTGTATAGAGGGAAAGGCGACGACTCGGCCCTTTAAGGCAAGCCAGTCTCGAGCAGAGGATGTGTTAGAACTGATCCATTCTAACTTATGTGGACCAATGTCCACGCAAGCTCGTGGAGGTTATGAGTATTTTGTTACATTCATTGATGATTACTCAAGGTATGGATATGTCTATTTGCTTTGCTACAAGTCTGAATGCTTTGAGAAATTCAAAGAATTTAAGACAGAATTAGAGAAGAAGCTAAGTAAGACTATGAAGACACTATTATCGGATCATGGTGGTGAATACCTCAGTAAAGAGTTCTTGCACTATCTATCAGACAATGGATTTACATCCCAGTGAACTGCACCAGGAACCCCCCAACAAAATGGTGTAGCAGAAAGAAGAAATATGACTCTTTTGGAAATGGTTAGGTCAATGATTGGTTATGAAAGTTTGCCAATTTTCTTTGGGATATGCCTTGGAAACAACAGCGTATTTGCTTAACCTGGTACCTTCTAAATCAGTTCCAAAAATACATCTGGAGCTCTGGTATGGGCGAAAGCCAAGTTTAACCAGAATGAGGGTTTGGGGTTGTCAAGCATATGTGCTGACAATGGAACCTGATAAGTTAGAAAGTAGGTGTAAGCTGATGTTGTTTGTAGGATATCCCAGGCAAATGAAAGGTGTGGTTACTTTTATTGTCCTGAGAATCAGAAGGTCGTTGTCAGTACCAATATAAGATTCTTGGAGGATGAATATGTAAGAAACCATGGATCCAAGAGTGAAATCATTCTCCATAAGCTTGGAAATGATGAAGCGATTCCATCAAAAAAACCCAGTGTACTAGTATTTTCACCTAGAACTGGTGAGGGACTACCAACACTGTCATTAATGCAAGGCATGGGACCACTGAGTACTGTGCCAACTACTGACACAGCTCAGATGCCTCGTCGTAGTGGGAGGGTTGTTCGGTAACAAGATAGGTACATGTTCGTGGGAGAGTCTTCTGACTTGATCCCGAAAAATAGACTGGATGATACCGACCCATGGACATATGATGGGACATTATCTGATAAAAATACACACAAATGACGGGTCACCATGGATTTGGAAATAGAATCCATAACGACTATGTGATACGATCCTCACCGGAAGGTTTAGATCACTTCCAAGGAACTTGATTGAAACAACTCAGACGCGATGCAGAAGCAAACTAAAAACTTGATACGATGGGGGAAGATCCAACACCTTTGTAGTTGACCCTTAGAGAACTGTAGGCAAGGACAAAAACGAACCCCTACGACCCAACAAGCAACTCGCCACAACAATGAATGATATAGTGAAGACGCCACAAACGAATGTGTAAGTCCGGTTGATAAGTCAAAATTGAATTTCAAGGTACTCCACAGAAATTCAAGAGCTTCCAGAATTGGAGAAATAAACTCACAATTTTAATTATCTGGAAATTAAAAACTAAAAACTAAATTACAATGAAAATATGAAGCCCTGTTTATAGGGAAAAAATTAAATCTCTAAACCTAATCTAACTAGGAAAATAAATCTGAAAACCATATCAAATCTATCAAGATATACAACAAATATATCTTGATATCTTTGTAATAAAACAAAATCTAAATCTTAACAAATCTATAAATCAAATCTAATCAAATTAAAACTAAATCAAATCTTATCAAGATATATCAAATCCTTTATCATATCTTCAACAAATCTTCTTCAAATATCTTGATAAATCTTGCCAATTGGTTCTCCATCATTCCCCCCATCTCTTCAAAGGGATTTGTCCTCAAATTCAAGTCTGCACGGGACTCAATTGACCATCTTACATTTCTTTTGGTTTGCTTGTTTGGCACATCATCATGTTCAAACTCCGAAAATTTATTTTCTTCATGCATCCTCATTTTCAGAATAATAGTTCTTGCATAAACAAACTTATGAACTATTTCCCTCTCAACCTTCTCCACTGCCTTCACTAATACTGAACCGTGTTGTATATCCACTTTATTATATACACTCAAAACTTTTCTAGCAACAACAATGTACTCAAATGGCATTGAGATCTCTTTCTCAACTTCCTCCAATGGAGTATGAATTACTATGTCTTCTTCCTTGGTCTCTTGACTTCGGCTTTTCATATCCAAAACTGGACTAGTAATGATAGTGACTGTAGTCAAATCCTCAAACCCTTCATTGTCTTCAATATGTCTCTCCAAAGGTGTAGCAACTCTCACATCCTCTTTTCCAGTCTCTTGAATTGATTGCATCAACTCAGATTTGGTTGCCACCACTGCTTCACCAAGAACCTCCAATGATATGTGAATTGTTATATTGTCTTCCTCGATTTCTTGAACTGAAACAGAAAACAATTGAGACTTGGTTGCCACCAACACCTGCTCCACCATTGATAGAAGCTTATCAAATGGGAGGAACTATCTGGTTGAGTCTCCCACCTTGCTTGTCTATATCTCATCTTTTGGCTGCCCAAATAATCATCTTCCAATGCATCAAGTCGTTGATGCAACATCTCCATCTTGGATTGCACCATCTTTCTTAAGTTATATTTCAAAACCTTCATCATATACCTCATCTGAAGTTTAGCATCATTATCTTTATCCTCATACTCAGTTTTAGTCATACTGCATAGAAGTTAGTTTGGACAAAAAGAGTATGCCTCACCACCTCACAAGCTCTCGTGTATCACTCAAATTATGACGTTATCATACCCTTTCTGAGATATGTATGGACGAAAGATGATATGATAGGTATGGATATATATGAATGAGTTGTATATAGATAGATAAGGATAAATATATAGATGAGATATATATGGATAAATATCGATGAGATATATGGATAAATATGAGTGATATAGATATTGATAGATAAGGATAAAATAGATATGGTTAGATATGAATAAGATATATGTGAATAGATATGGATATATATGAATAGATATGGATAACATATATATGGATGAATATGGATTGGATAGATATAGATAAATATGAATGAGATAGATGAGATATGGATAAATATTGATGATATATATATATATATATATATATATATATATATAATAAGATGGAATAACAAAAATAACAATTATTAATAATTAAAAGAACGAAAATTGCCACGATAAAAATGAAGTGGACAAGACACGAACGAACAAAAGATGACAGACGCTAAAGACTAGTTTTTTTTTTATACACAAAACCAAAATGATATGGAAAAGAAAGACACGACCTGGCTCTAATACCAAAATGATACGACCCTCGCCGGAAGGTTTAGATCGCAACCAAGTAACTCAACTGAAACGACTCAGACGCGATGCAGAAGCAAACTAATAACTTGATACGATGGGGAAAGATCCAACACCTTTGAAGTCGACCCTTAGAGAACCGTAGGCAAGGACAAAAATGAACCCGTATGACCCAACAAGCAACTCGCCACAACAGTAAAGGATATAGTGAAGATGCTACAAACAGATGTGTAAGTTCGGTTGATAAGTCAAATTGAATTTCAAGGTATTCCACAGAAATTCAAGAGCTTTCAGAATTGGAGAAATAAACTCACAATTTTAATTAACTGGAAATTGAAAACTAAAAACTGAATTACAGTGAAAACATGAAGCCCTATTTATAGGGAGAAAATCAAATCTCTAAACCTAATCTAACTAGGAAAATAAATCTGAAAACCATATCAAATCTATCGAGATATACAACAAATATATCTTAATATCTTTGTAATAAAACGAATCTAAATCCTAACAAATATAGAAATAAAATCTAATCAAATTTAAACTAAATAAAATCTTATCAAGATATATCAAATATTTTATCATATCTTCAAAAAATCTTCTTGAAATATCTTGATAAATCTAGCCAACTAGATCTCCATCACTATGAATGTATACCAGAAAACTGAGTTGCCAGATGACTATCGAGCCATAGGCTGCAAGTGGGTATACAAGAGAAAGAAAGGAGCGAAGGGGAAATTATTGCTCATAAAGCCAGGTTGGTGGTGAAGGGCTATAGGCAGAAAGAGGGCATAGACTATGATGAAACCTTCTCACCAGTAGCCATGATCAAGCCTATTCAGATACTCCTTGCCATAGCAGCACATATGGACTAGGAAATCTGGCTGATGGATGTCAAAACTGCATTTCTAAACAGCTAACTTGAAGAAGGTCGTGACATCTATATGAAATAGGCGGAGAGCATTTGGTCTGGAAGCTCAAGAAGTCCTTCTATGGACTCAAGCAAGCTTCACGGTCATGGAACTTATGTTTTGATGAAGTGATTAAGTCCTATGGATTTTCACAATGCTCAAACGAGAGTTGTGTGTACCGTCTGTGTGTCAGTCAATACGTGGTGTTCCTTCCACTTTATGTAGATGATATTCTCCTAATTGGCGACAATGTTGAGATATTATCGAACATAAAGGGGTGGTTATCCGAACATTTTCATATGAAAGATCTTGGAAATGCGGGGTACATCCTTGGTATAAAAGTCTTGCATGTTCGCAAGAAAAGGATGTTAGTCTCAAGCTTCATATGTGGATACTGTGATTGCTCGTTCTAGTATGAAAACTGCCAAGAAGGGTCTATTACCCTTTACGCATGGTGTACATCTTTCTAAGGTATAGTGTCCGGAGACACAAAAGAAGAAAGATGAGATGAGTAAGGTGTCGTATACATCGGCTGTTGGAAGTCTCATGTATGCAATGCTATGTACAAGGCTAGATATCTGTTTTGCCATTAGCATGATAGCGAGATATCAGTCTAACCCTGGACAGGCTCATTGGACCGCGATAAAACACATTCTCAAATATCTGAAAAGAACTAGAGACTATTGTCTCGTCTATCAGTGCGAGGAATTGTGCCCTATGGGTTATATAGATTTGGATTTCTAGGCAGACCAGGATGAGAAGAAGTCCACCTCTGGCTATGTGTTTACATTGGGAGGTGGAGCCATATCATGAAGGAGTGAAAAATAGAAGTGCATTGCGGACTCCACCATGGAAGCAGAATATGTGGTAGCTTCTGAAGCTTTGAAAGAAGCAATATGGTTTCGAAACTTCCTTCTGGAGTTGGACGGGATTCTTAAGTTGCCCAAGACTATCACGGTGTATTGTGATAACTCTGGTGCTATAGCGAACTCAAAGGAACCACGAACTCACAGAGCAACAAAACACATTAAGAGGAAGTACCATATCATACGAGAAATTGTGGCAAGAGGTGATGTGTTGATAGAGAAGATTAATACAAAAGATAATCTAGCTGATCCATTCATAAAAGCTCTGCCACATAAGGTCTACGAGATGCATGTACGTAACCTTGGACTAAGGCTGCAGCCAACCACGTGAGATGATGATGTAATAGCTAGATTAGTTTAGACAATTTATACTCTGGAAAGCATTTCCATAATGATTTGAGTATAAGTTAGAGATTGATGGATTTATATACTGAAAAGATTATGATTGGTATATTGTGTACAAGGCTTATTGGTTAATATACTAGGAGTCATTAATGTTGTATGTTCATCTCCTGTCTAAATTAACAAACATGGATCGCAAATGCTCTTATCCTCTTATCTCGTTGATAGGGAGATGGATCACGAAAGATCATATGAATCGATTGACCTAGCGAGATATAAATAGTATCACAGCTGAGATAGTCCCAGGATAGACTGTCGATATAGGCAGCAGTATACGCAGTAATAAGGGCTTATCTTGATTGCTTAGTATGCAGATGCGTACGGTACGCATATAGGACCTAAGTTAAGATCGATTCTTATGTTTGACATTAAATGAATCTTGATCTTGATGGCTCGATGGAATCCTAAGCTTAAATAAAGGTATGAAGGTATACACGAACTTGTGTGTTACTTTGAGATACTATGATGGAGAGTTCTAGTCGAATTCGTATATTTGTATCTTGGGTGGTAGCAGTTTGTGTATGACTGTGTGTGATTGTAACTAGGTAACCATATCTAGTATAGGATGGTGACATTCCCTGAGCAGCTCAAAAGGTTCATCATGCTAAAGTCCAGCAGGCTGATTAAGTTCTAGCATAAGTGAAAAGGGTTGAGTGTATTGACTCAGGGATAAAAGATGTTAATTGATTTTGGAGCTTGTCAGAGCTCAAATTAATTAATGAATGTTTGTAACCTTAAATATGGGGATTTTCCAAGCCTATGCAACCCGCTCCTCATAACGTAGTAGCAAATAGGTAGGACAATATTGGCTCTCTGGTGGCATGAATCAATATTAAATAATTAATTATATTCTGAGTTGAATATGAGAATTAATTAATTAATAGGCCTTATTTGCTATTTGCATACTGGTCCCTGGTCTGGCTCATGAAAGCTCAAGCCCATCTGAGATCAGATTTCACCTATAAATACCCCTCAGGTTCTTAGATCTCAACACACCACAAGATCATA
Source organism: Plectranthus barbatus (assembly GCA_026898455.1). Lineage (NCBI taxonomy): Eukaryota > Viridiplantae > Streptophyta > Magnoliopsida > Lamiales > Lamiaceae > Plectranthus > Plectranthus barbatus. The sequence continues at coordinate 11,850 of JAPKLW010002064.1, forward strand.
AGTTGCTAAGAAGCAAACTAGTATTTGAGAGCTGTGGGAGATGACATTGATCTGAGAAGAGGGAGGAGATTTTGCTTCTCGGTAGACATAGAATTCGGAGGGAATCTTCACCATATTTTTGGATTGGAGCTAGGATACAGATCAGAACTGGAGGATATTTTTCTTCTCTGTCTCTAGTTTTCAAAATTATCTTCATAATTTCAAAAGATTTAATTCCTTTGTCTTGTAGGATTAAATCTTATTGCGCAAGAAAGAGGATTGAAGATCAAATCCCTGCGCAACCAGTTCAACTGTTTATACAATCCAGGTATTCCGCATAAACCATCTTGTGCATTTCAATAAGAGCATGCTAGGATTAATCATAGGCATAGTAATTTATTTTGATATCCAATGTTCGACCTGGGTTATGGATTGGCAATTCAGTTTGCTAGCAATCCCTTCACATTGGAAAGTATTCTTACAGGTATATACCCTCCAAGCTGGTGATTCTGGCACCAGCTTGGGTTGAGAAAATTGTTTGCTTAATAAGCGTTATATTACTTAGTCAGATTTCAGTAATATACACCAACACTTGAGGTGTTGGGTTTTAAATCCAATGCAAAAAATAAATAAAGCAATAAATAATGCAAAAGATTTATAGAGGTTCAGACCTAACAGTCTTACATCCTCTCTTCTGATGCACAGTCTGGAAATCACAAAGCTTGGCATTACAAAGATGTCGTACAATCTATTACTAGCTGATGACTATCCGCATCCACCAGCCCACTAGTGCACTTGCCAAGACATTTGCTCTCCTTCACTTCTTCATATCTGAAGTGTGGGCATACCACTCAACCTCCAGCTGGTCATGGGAGTATGAGTTCTTCCCTAGAACATCAGCTTGCGGTATACATCTGTAATAGTTACCACCAGAGTAGTGGCAACTCCAAGAAGTTTTCTTACTAGGAAATTAAGAAAATTGAAATAACTCTTGCTAGACGCACAAAGCCTCGTGCTTAAAAAAAGGAACACGGAATGTTGATAGAACAACCTGGAAGCTTTTTGAATGCTGAGAGTTGGTAGCTTTCGAGAGGGATTGGCCAAATTCGTACGGGTTTAGTTTGGTTTTTGGTTTCGTAACCTTCTCAAGGTGATTTGTTGCCTCTATTTATAAGCACTCCTTTAAAGTTGGAGCTGTTGTGAGACAAAAGGAACATTTCTAATCGAAGTCTCACTTTTTATGACTTGTAGTATCCTTTCTGTCGTAGTAGGTGGACTTTTGCTTCTGTGGTCCGAATGGCGCTTAGCTAGTCCAAGGATTGTTTACTGGTGGATTCCTTGGACGAATAATCTTTTAAGTAACTTTTAACTTTAAGATCTCATTTCTTTAAGTCCGGTCTTGAAAAGTCTTCACTTGTCTTGGCATGCTTGTATCTCTTCTTGGTGGTTAGGTATCACCTTGCTGGTGACATTTGCTGGTAAGATCCTTTCTGGTGGATCACCAGCTGGTGATTACGTGTCGTACAACATCCTCTATAGGCACTTTGCTAGTAGCGACGTGTTTGTCAGCAAACCCAAAAAGATCATTTGCTGATAAATAGATTTTGCAAGCAAATCTCTAAAAACTTGTGATCAGCTTCGACTTACAACTCGATAATTCATATACAAGACATTACCAGTGCTGACTAACCTAGCTAGAGACACTCTATCTAGTGGTATGTTTGACTCATCGAAACATCAATTAAGGAAGAAATCTCTAACATAAATTCCAAACATCTATTTATAGGGATGTTAATGTGGTCAGATTATAGGATTTTTTACCAATCCAATCCAAATGCAGGCTATTCAGTCTAAATTGATTCTTGTTGAAGTTTTTTCGGACTGAAAATTTCGATCTTAATCCTAACTCTATAATTTCAAGGCTAGCCAATGAATTCACGAATTATTTTTATTTTTAATAATTTATTAGACCCTTTAATTCTTCATATATTTTTCTCTCTTCTGAATTATAAAACATATCGGAAATATTTATTATATTTTATAAAAAATTCAAAACATTTGTCAATCTTTATTCTCTTTTATTATATTAATATGAATGGCTCCATACTCTTTTATTTTACATTATATTCAAAAATTAGTTTGGGTTAAATATGAATGAATTTATACTCTTTGTATAATGCTCAATCAATGGTGTAGATTAAAGTTGTTTATTATAATCAAGCTTTTTATATATTTAATCCTTAAACATATTTGGTTTATTGCTTAAAGAAAAAAAATTAATAGTTAATATATTTTTTTTTATCTCAACCATCATTGTGTTAATTTTAAGGTTAAGAATTTTTTTTCTTTAGACAAATCTAAAAGTTAAAGATTCATTTTTATTTAATGTAGATTTTATTTTTGTTGTGAAACGATGACAATTTGGCATACGAATTAAAGACAAGAAAATAAAGAACACAAGATTTACGTGGTTCGGCAATGTGCCTACGTCCACGGCGGAGCAGTCGAATTTTATTAACTCAGTATCTCAAATACATCAATACATCATGTATTTATACTAAAATCCTACAAGGTGTAAAATTCCCAAAATACCATGTGCTCCGCTCGCTCCGCTCGATGCACTGTGCTCCTCTCGCTACGCTCGCTCCGCTCCGCTCGCAGGCATCTGCCTGCCTCCTTCCTTTGTCAATATATGAGCCATACTAACAATTTTTATTACCAAATCTCATTTCTATGAATAAATATTATCTGATCAAACAATTATTCCACATTGAGACTTATCTTCGAAGATGTCAAGCGATTGTTTTGAGATTCCACCAAAATGATATGCAGGTTTTGAGGGGTCGAGTGTCATTTGCCAATGCAAGGACGCATAATTCCTTTATGGTGAAATATATATTACTTTTTTATATATAAACAAAAAGGTTGTGACATTTCTATAATTAAGATAATAATATCATTTGCAATGCTACAAAGCATTATTTTGAACACATTAAAAGAAGGAATAATAAAATGGTCTCATGGAAGAATTTATCTTGACATTTCTTAGAATGATAACAAACGAAACATGAAACAAAGAATATAAAACCCTAAATAAATCAAAGCAATTGCGGTTTAACATCTTTGAACTTATCTCCCGCAAGGCCAAACATTACAGAAGAAATAATGAATAAAGAAAAGTATATAGAATAAATAAAAGAAATGAAATTATTTATATCCATATAATTTCTAATATTGTTACTCCACTCATACCTACAGTGAATCTCGAATACCAAGTGTCATTTGAATTCATGACTTCAAATTCAAATCACACTAATAGCTCGCGAGGTGTACACAGGATATCTAATGTCCCGCCCCAGGGCTTGGACCCGACTCCTTAACTCCTCCGAGCGGTTCTGCATCCTTATACTGATGTCCTTCACCGGGGCTAGGGCCGGACTCCTTAATACTTCCAAGTGTATATGCATGTCCATCGCCTGGACTCGGCCCATCCTTCACAGCATCTGGCGATGATACGGCATTCAGGCGACGTGCATCGCTCGCAGCAAACATAACCGAGCTAGCCAAGAGAAAGATGATCAAAATATTTACTGTTTTCATTATCAATTAATGATTGCTTTCAACTTTGGCAAAAACAAAAAAATTGAAATGAATAATTTGTTTTGGTGATGATCTATGTGGTTAAGGGGCAGCTTATTTATACTAGTGATTCATTTGACTGGAAATGAAGGCTGCTGGAATTTCTATTTTTCGGCATTCAAAAACCAGCGTCAGAAATTAGAACAGAACGTGACATGATTTGGGAAGCTGCATGGGAGGTTCGTGATTCTTGAAAACTGAATTATGTTGTTGCGAGTCTAATTTATTAAGAATTATTTGAACTAAATATAAATATATAACTTGAAACATAATTAAAAAAAAAAACTGATCTTAAATATTAGAAGTAGATTTCGGTAATATAATTTTGATAAGGAATATTAATAAAAAAATTAATCGTAATCAAACCAATCAATCAATTTTCGGACTCAACCCTATCAGACCTTGGGTCATTCGGGCTAAATTTTGTCATGTCAAAATATTTCAACTTTAACTTACTTTTTGACTTGGGTTAATCGGGTCAGCCCACGGGCTTTGGGTTAAATTGACATCCCTAATCAACTTGATTCAAGGATCACTAACCTTGATAAACTCGATCCAATAATCATTTTTAGTACAATTTATGGTTAATTAAAAAAATTTATACAACTTTTCACTATTTGTGCAATTATAACATATTTTTAAAATCTTTTGCAATTATAACACAAAACATAATATTTTTGCACTTATAACACAAATCTTTTTTATTTAAAAAAATCAATGAAGAATTATTCGTAAAAATATAAATTGTGATTGTTTGTTTATATTTATTCTATTATTAATTAATCTTTAATAATGGGGGATTTTGGATCAAGAAAATTTATGTGTTATAATTGCAAAGATTTTTATTTTTTTATGTTATAATTACAAAAATTTGAAAAATATATTATAATTGAAAATATAATGAAAAGTTATGTTAAATTTTGCCATTAACCCAAAAAAAAAAAAAAGAGTAGGATTGAGGAGTGATCATAAACCGAGCAAGCGGCCACGGGTTTGAGCCAAAAAATTATAAAAAAAAAAAATTAGTCTCAAGCTCAAATTTCAAATTCAAGTTCCTATTTGACAACTGTTCAACTAGTTGAAGTTGAATTCATTTATTTTTTTTCAAATAACTTGTGAATTGGCTTCACTCACGCTCTCACGCCCAAAAAAGATATGGTTGGTTACACTAACATCCTTAAAACTATAAAATCCAAAGTAGAAAAACTTGTCTCAAGCGTTGCTGTCGCAAAGTAGGCAGCAATTAAACACGTGGACAATTGACCAGCAAAGAAAAAAAAAATTCAACAAGCAAGGCTTATCGCACAAACACGAGATACAGTGCAGTTTGAAACTTAAAAATCAAAAGAGTTGAATTCAAACATACGAATACGTGGTCCTGCTCCCCAAATTTGAAACCCTGAAACATTCCATGAAGATAATTACTCATGCAGCCTTAGAAAAAAAAAATCAAATCAAATAATACTACCCAACTTAGACTCGCAACAACATAATATTCAATTAATTTTCCTCATAAACAACATAATTCAATTTTAAAGAATCACGAACCTCCCAAGCAGCTTCCCAAATCATATCACGTTCTGTTCTAATTTTTTTGAATGCCGAAAAATAGAAATTCCAGCTGCCTCCATTTCCAGTCAAATGAATCACTAGTATAAAATTATAAATAAGCTGCCCTTTAACCTTAACAACATCGATCAGCTCAAAACAAAATTATTTATTTCAATTTTTGTTGTTTTTGCCAAAGTAGAAAGCAAGCATTAATTGATAATGAAAACAGTAAATATTTTGATCATCTTTCTCTTGGCTAGCTCGGTTATGTTTGCTGCAAGCGATGCGCGTCGCCTGACTGCCGTATCATCGCCGGATGCTGTGAAGGATGGGCCGAGTCCGGGCGATGGACATGCGTATACACTTGGAAGTATTAAGGAGTCCGGCCCTAGCCCCGGTGAAGGGCATCGCTACACGGATGCAGAACCGCTCGGAGGAGTTAAGGAGTCGGGTCCAAGCCCTGGGGCGGGGCATTAGATCCCGTGTACTCCTCACAACCGATTAGTGTGATTTGAATTTGAAGTCATGAATTCAAATGGCGTTCAGAATTCACTATAGGTATGAGCGGAGTAACATTATATGGACATGGATAATTTCATTTCTTTTATTTAATCATATTCAACTATGTATTTTTTCTTTATTCATTATTTCTTCTGTAATGTTTGGCCTTGCGGGAGATAAGCTCAAAGATGTTAACCGCAATTGGCTTTGATTTATTTAGGGTTTTATAATCATTCTTTGTTTCATTTTTCATTTCAATTTTTATTTAAGAGTTGTGTATCATGTATGGATTCTGTTATCATTCTAGGAAATATCAAGTTTAGTCCGAACTATCCACCTTTTTTTTAATTCTAGTACCAACTATTTCATTTCACAATTTTATATTTAAACTATAAAAAATTATTCAAATCTTGTCCAAACTATCAAAAACTATTCAAATCTAAAAAAAATAAAATTTTCGGCATAAAAAAGCCGAGGTAGCATGTCGGAAATCCACATCATTTGATTTACAACGTATCATTTTTTTAATATGCATGACATGGGTTTCCGGCATACCCGTCAATTTTTTTATGCCAAATCTTCGTACTAAATTTGAATAACTTTTGATAGTTTGAACATAAAATTAGAAAATAAAATAATTGATACTAAAATTGAGGAAAGGTGAATAGTTGGGAATAAAATTAATATTTTGGGCTTCTAATAAATGTCAAAGATAAATTGTTGCATGATATATACCATTTTATTATTCTTTATTTCAATTTGTGGAAATAGTGCTTTGTAGCATTGCAAATTAAATGATATTATTATATTAATTATAGAAATGTCACAAACTTTTTGTTTATATATAAAAGAAATAATACATTTCACCATAAAGAAATTATGCGTCCTTGCATTGGCAAATGACACTCGACCCCTCAAAAGCTGCATATCATTTTGGTGGAATCTCAAAACAATCGTTCGACATCTTCGAAGATAAGTCTCAATGTGGAATAATTGTTTGATCGGATTATATGGTGAGAAGAGTTTGTAAAATTAAAATTTGTATCGTAAAATAAAATTTAAAATTATCAAATATTATGTCAACACACACTTCAAGTCAATGATACCCCTCAATTAAATTTCATTCATTGAAATTCACCTAAAAATAACATAACCACCATTAATAATATAGACGCAGCAACGATCAATCAAATTAGGAACGTAGGTTTTGGATGGTTTGCCCACATATGTAGTATTCTTCCATTCTCAATCAATGATTCTTTAATACAAATATTATATATAAATACATCTCCCAACATGAAAATATAAACAAGAAAAATCATTGATAACCAACATGGCAATGAAAATGAAAATCACGAGTTTCTTGATCCTCTTTTTTCTGTTCGCCTCGATTTTCCTGGCAGCCAACGCCAGGAATCCTGAAGCGCAGTCACCCGAAGCTGCCAAGAGCGGGAAAAAAGAGGATGAGAAATCATCCGAAGTCGCCGGCAGCGGACATAAAAAAGGTGGTGCAGAAGCAGCTACTCTCAGGTCGAGCCCAAGTCCAGGGGTTGGACATAAGAAAATTGACGAGATATCTGACGACGAACATAAGAAAGAACACAAGGAGAGCAGCAAAAAATCATCGGAAGTCGCTGGCAGCGGAGGTGCAGAAGCAGCTACTCTCAGGTCGGGCCCAAGTCCGGGCGATGGACATAAGAAAATTGACGAGATATCTGACGACGAACATAAGAAAGAACACAAGAAGAGCAGCAAAAAATCATCCGACGATGATGAGAAAAAGAAAGAGCACAAGAAGAGTAGTAAAAAATCATCCGACGATGATGAGAAAAAGAAAGAACACAAGAAGAGTAGTAAAAAATCATTCGACGACGATGAGAAGAAGAAAGAATACAAGAAGAGTAGTAAGAAATCATCGTCCGGCGAAGATAAGGGCGAGAAACATAAGATGGGTGATAAGAAAGCATCTGTGCATCACGAGGGCCCAAGCAAAGGTGATTCCGCCAAGGCGTCGAGCCCCGCCGCTGTATGAACGCAATAAGCTATTCTTTTGACGACCAACTTTCGTGATTTCTGCTACAATTAGTTCGGCAGAGGGGACTAGTTGTCCGGCCCTGTCGTTGTTTCATGCTTGACGTGCATGCTTATAATTTTAGTTTTTGCTTTGCTTAGTTAGCATTCTCGATTGCATTTGATTGCTTTATTCTTTGGAACGTATGGTGACAGATCTAAAATCAAACTTTGTAATTACTTTATTATAAATAAAAACATCGTTGTAAATGTCTGAGATATATAGGGAGCGCGGATTATGGATTATGTGAAATCCATGCGACAAAGTGAGAAAGTTTCTTGATTATTTCTAAAATGTTGTTTGATTATGTTCATATTGTTGTTTGATTACAAACATTGCTTGATTGTGTTTTAGTTATTGTTTGATTACCTTGTTGCTTGATTGTACTTTAGTTGTTGCTTGATTGAATTTTAACCTATAATTTATTTAGATCTAATAGATAAGATTCATTTTTTTTTCTCATACGGGGATTTATTTACATATATATATATATATATATAGAGTGATGATCATATGCGAATAGTTTTTAGTATGCGAAATGAGAATAAATCTCAGTCTTTGATCTTGTCATTTCAACGCTCAAGATCTATTTAATTCTGTGTGCAGTTTTGGTCCATTATCCTACATTGTTACATAATTAAGGATATTTTTGTAATTTACTTAATATTTAACCAGATTTTTTATTCCTTTTTAAGCAACCAAAATTTTATTCTCTTCTTCGTGCGATCCTATTTCTTCTTCGTCGTCTCCGCCGTGGAGTCCATCTCGCTCGTCTCCTTCTTCGGTTTCTTCTTTGTCGTCTGGTCCGTCGTCTCCACCGTGAAGTCCATCTCACTCGTCTTCTTCCTCAATTTCTTCTTCATCTTTTGCGGCTGCACAATCGATGCACACTTCAATTATGCTTCTTGCGAGCTTCAATTATTCATCTCCAGCAGTCTGTGGCGGCAGGTGGTGTTTTTGGTGGTTTATATTTTAGTTTGATCGTGAGTCGTAAGCTATTATATTACATATTAGTTCCTCTAAAGATGCAAGAAGAATTGTAAATAATGAACTATTCAAAAGTTGATTTATTATATATAATGTATTAGCTCTTTTAAAAATGCACATTAGTGCTTCTAAAAATGCATGTAGAGTTGTCAATAATGAATTATTCTTTTGAGTAGATATGGTAAGAATATTCAAATGAATTAATGATGTCCCCTCGCTCGGGGTGTAGTGGTTAAAGCACCTTGCCTGGACCTAGAGGTCACAGGTTCGAGCTTCCCTGGGGACATCTGGGTGTGTGAGTTTAATACATGTATTCCTATTCAAAAAAAAATTAATGATACATACATATATATAAATATATATATATATATATATATATTAATTTTGGAAATTAGATAATCTTCATAATTTTTTAATAATATTCATATATCAGATTAGATATGGATATCCGCATTTTGATACTCACAATATTTCCTTATTAGAGAGATTAATTTTTTTTTTCATAATGAGATATAATGCATGTTTTTTTAGATAAAATGCATGATTGCTAAGATAAAATGCACAATATTGGAGATAAAATGTCGTAAGTAGATGGATTAAGCATTTTATTTCGCAATGTAATGTTAATGCGGGATATTGCCCTTAAAATGAACAAAATCGTAGTTAAAATGCAAGTTGTTTGTTTTTGATAATGTATTTTTACTATTTTGACCTTTAATGCATGATATTGGGGGAAAATGCCATCTTTTTTTAGATGCTGAAATTTAATCCTGCTCGTTGATTTGATGATATGGATGCGCGGGATTTATTCTCATTTCTCATACTAAACCTCATTCTCACCTGATCGCTACTATATATATATATATATATATATATATATATATATAT
>JAPKLW010002064.1:21565-48520 GCA_026898455.1 Plectranthus barbatus
TATATATATATATATATATATATATAGGGTTGTGATTAGTTGATAAAAGGATTCCCGTGCTAAATGCGAAAAAATCTGAGCCATTAAATATTTCAATCGACGGCTTAGATTAAACAAATCCCGTCCAATTTTCGGAGCATATTTTGCACATACTAAATGCATAAAATGGTAAAAATGTGAAAAATATATATTAAAAGTTTATATTTCGTGCAGTTCATGAAACATAATATGCATAAATTTGATGTAAAAAATGCAATATTTTGGGCATAAAACTGCGACATATAATTAATGCCAAAAATGCACTCAATATGAATACAAAAATGCATATGCTTTAGAATTAAAGTGCATCTTATTCAAGTTAAGAATGCACCATTTGATGCAAAAAATGCAGATATTTGGGAACATTTTTTATGTGTAATTGATGCATTTTTTATCCTGAACGTAAATATAATGAAGAACATATACCAGCTGAATATAAAATCAAGATTTTCATGCGAATTTTCTAAATTTAACATATTCAATATGGATATCATATGAATTGTCGTAAAAACACGTTTAATTTGATATATGATTCATAAAAGATAGATTTGAATCAAGAAAGATATAATCATTTGATTATAATGGGAGGAAAGAGAAAATCAGGAGAGAGAATGTTTATATCTAAAATAAAGAAGACGATCACTCAAACTTAAAGGCTACATTACTATCTTACCCTTTTATTAAAAATCTTGGCCCAATTAATTAAAGGATATGGAATAATCTAGTGCGTCAATTTATAAAAATAAACAACCCATATTCATTCTCATTTAGCATGAAAAGGTATTTTATTATATGATCACTACTCTATATCTATATATATATCTATCTATCTATATATATATATATATATATATATATATATATATATAGGGGAGTGATCTAGGCTGAACAGGTATATGTGAATGAACAGAGAACAATATCTAACCATCCATTCCCTAAATCAACGTCCATGATTTAAACTAGTCGCCTATCATTATTTAGCTTCATGGTTGTCATTAAAAGGGCAAATTAGGAAAAAAAAATATACGCATGAGTAAAAACTGAAAGTCGATCATTACGGGTGCAGTTACCAAAGAAAATCAACCCACAATCTTTACAATTTTAAACGAATATTTAGGGTAGTTGTTGAGTGTCATTAATGTTTTGCAATTAACCCAAAAAAGGTCAATTACAATTCAACGAGCGAAGAAATCGGACAAGCTTTGAAGTACGACTGATCAAAGACGGCAGAAGTTCGGAAAAATCCGGTGAGCATATGTCATTTTTTCTTCAGATACTTCTTAAATTTTCTGTAGAATACATCAACCAAGTACAAAAATGTGTTGCCGTGCATTTTTTTTTACATTTTAACTAGGGTTTCAATGTTTCAGTTGGTTGAATCAAAGACGACGGCTACAACGATACGGAGACATGGGTCCGAAGAAGAAAACCGCAGTGGGTGCTTCATCTTCAGGTGCGAATATCTTCGATTTGCTATTTCGAATAATTGTTTGCGAATCAAAAACATATTTCATATTTTGCGTCTTCAAAAAAAAAAAAATCAATTAAAGCGAAAGAAACGTAGAACATTAGCAACGAGGGATTTTTTAAATTTTTAAAAACTTATTCTTTATCATATTGTTCGTGTGACTTTAACATTTAGGTTTTTTTTATCATTTTTCGAAATAAAACGTATCATTTTTAGATGTACAGAAGTTCAGTTTAGATGAACAAAAATGAACTTTAAACACCTGTTGGATCATAGTATTCTTTGAATATCATTTACCTGTAGAAAACATATCATTAAACCGGCACTGTTAATATCATTTTTTCACATTAGAATTTAGAAATGTAGTACGTATTAATATCATTTTTATGTTAATTTTATATCATTATAACAATGTGTATGTTATCATTAATTTTTTTTTATTCCTCTTAACCGTAATCTATTTGTGTATTTGATTAATGATAAGGAGCAAGGTAGTCTACCGATATCTACGAGCCAAATATACCTGCACCCTTCTCTTGTCACCAAATAATGCTTGTGCACTGAACAATGAAAAAGAGAGCCTGGAATACATCAAAGCTGAGGAAGAGAGTAGTGAGGTGGATGTTGGAAAGTTTGTTAATGACTTGCTACAAATTCAGGGTTAGACTGTGAATGTTGTGGGGACAAAGTTATTTATGCTTTTGTATGGTTTTAGAAACAATTTCACTGAATCGTAGGTTGTTTACATTTTGAACTTTTTAAAGTATGTAGTGATTTGAAATTTGCATCAGATTTGTCTCAATGTATTGTGTTTTTATAATTTATGTTTCCAATAGGCACAAATGTATATCAGTACATACACGCACTGTATACATATCGCTCTCTCATTATTTTTATCTCTCCTTTATCATTCTTATAAAACTTTAAATAATCATAACTCATTCAATTTAAGTTATTTTCTTATGTACTATATATCAAATTAAAGATAATTTAATTATCTTTCAAATGAAATCCGTATTACATATGTTCGGAATAAGATAATTGCAGCAAAACTAAATAATGTAATAGCTACCTCTAAATAATGTATCATAATACAGAAAATAATGTAATGGCATACTCTCTCCATCCCATATTAATAGTTCCAAACGAAAATGGCACAATAACCAATGTTAGTGACTGTAGTGAAATTAATAATTTATAGGTGAGTGTGAAAAAATTTGTCATTTTGAGAAACGAGACTAATAAATGGGACAGACCAAATAGGCAAGTGAGACTAATAAAATGGGACAGAGGAAGTATTATATTTACTTAAGTTCGATTTTGTTCGTATAAAGATTGGGGAAAATCTTAATTTCACTGTCGCGTTTGCATTTTATAGATTAAAAAGGTGTCTGAGTGGTAGATTATGTGTCACCTTTGTATTACATTGCTCAAGTTTTTTTTTCAGTTGCATGATATAGATTAAAGTGTTTCATGAATGGTATATTGTGTCTCAATTGAGTGGTACATTATGTGTTTATTTGTATTACACTAGTATCTATTTTTTTTTTTTTTTTGCGATTGGAGGATATAGATCAAGGCGTTGCCTGAATGGTACATTTTGTATAGACTAAGTGGTACATTATTTGGCGACTTTACAGTATATTATTCGACTGTATATTACATAATTCATGTATGTATTTTTTTTATTGCATGATATAGATCAAATAATTGTCTGAATAATACATTATGTATTGACTAAATGGTGCATTATATGTCGACTGTACATTACATTATTTGACTGCATAATACATTATTCACATCAGTTTTTTTGTTGTTGCATGATGTAGGTAAAAATATTGCCTGAATGGTACATAGTGTATCGACTTATTGGTACATTATGTTTCAACTATATATTATATTATTCATGATTGATTTTTTTTAGCAAAGAAAATGTGTGGCTAAATACAAGAGTTCATGGTCAAACTGCTGCGAATGAGATACTGTTGGACATTGCTCGATTCCGACTACAATGACAATGAATAAATTATTATGTTTTGACTTATAATGAATATGTTGATTTACTACAATACATGTATTTCTCATCAAAATGCAAGATAAATTCAGAAAATTGATGACGAATAAAATGATTAAATATTGTCTTATAATGAAGATGTTAATGTACTATAATGCAAATATTTCTTTCTAAAATACAAGATAACTTCGAAAAAATGAAGACGAATTAAATGACTAAATGTTGTCATATACTGAAGCTGTTAATGCACTATAATGAAAGTATTTGTATAATATCTCGGGTTTTAATTAAGGGATATTTAGCTTACACTACAAGAAAAGTGGAAATAGACTACGTGATATAGACAACGCGAATATTCATTCGCGTTGTCTATATCCAAATAGAAGACGCGCAAACATATTTGTGTAGAGAAAAAAACGTCCGCTAATAGACAACGCAGGCAACTGCGTAGTCTATATGCATATAGACGATGCGGGTGAAATGCGTCGTCTATGTCCATATAGACGACGCCAGTGCCCGCGTCGTCTCTGTTTTATCAACTTTTGCGTCGTCTCTGTTTTATCAATTTTAACGAATGCCCTAGCTCGTCATTGTTCAATCGTCTGCTTTCCTCTCTTAACCCTACCGCCAAACGATCGAACCCATTGATTCATCGACTCACATCGCCTGCCACGAGTCCTGCCGGATCTCTCTTCCTCTCTCGGCTTCGTCGACACCTCTTCCTCTATCTTCCCTTGCGCGCTGCCGCCGAGCCCGTAAGATTCGAGGCTCTGCGCGGCGACCCCGTCAGATTCCTGCGTTGTGATCGTCGGATTCCTCCTCGGCATCGCCTGCATTGGCTTTGAGTCCGTATGAGTCGCCTGCCTTCTCTGCACGTGCTGCGAGTCCGGCCGGAACTCTCATCGCCTGCCGCTGCTGGTTCCATCTCCGGCCGCAGCTCCTTCAAGTCCTCCCCCAGTTGACAATAAAGTTGCAGATCTTAAATGCTTTGCGTTAAGTATTTCGATTTCTGATTTCAATACTTAAATTTCTGATTTCAAATGCATTTTAAGAATTATTAAGGATTTGTAGAATTCTGGTCACATTGTTGACATTTTATTGGCAATTTTCTAGCTTTAGAGTTGTATTTGTTCATGTTTAGTGTGAATTTGTTCATAACAGTGTTGCTTTGGTTGACAGTAGATAGTTTATTTTGTTGCGCATTATGCTGAGACTTATTTGAATGGAGTGCTTTCTTATCAAGGAGTTTATTCATTATAATAGCTGTGGGAAAAAAAAAGAAGAAGAAGAAGAGAGTTTGTAGGAGTTTTTAGTATTTACACTGTAAGAATGCTTATGAATTGCGTACATGAGGAATTGATTTCTGTTTATTTGCCCTTTTTTGGGTGTTGCTTTTGAAAACTCTGTTTTTCATTTCATTAGATGTAGATATTAGTTTATCTGACCGTGTATAACTTTGTGCTTGCTGTTGCATAATGCCAAATTCATTCCTCAAGTATCAGAGCTTGCATAATTTTATGTCCATGGCTTTTTAACTTTGACTACTTATTTATGAATTTCACTTTGGCCTAGATTATTTAACCTTATTCATCTTAGTATTGTAGAAAACATGTTTGATATTTTCGAATGAAGATTCTAGAGTGCCTGTGGCATTTCATCCTGCTTTAGTTTGCATCGTGTTTGCACAACTCTATCGAGCTATTGACAATGTCCTTAACCCTTTTTCGACTGGTACTCTACAATGCCAACTGTAATGATTTCTGATGATAATCTGCCATTGTCTGGAGCTCCAACCCCTGCCACGAAGAAGAAGAAGAAGAAGAATGAAGCAGACAAGTTTCCTATGGACGAACTCAAAAATTGCTTTCAGAAAACTCTCACCAAGGTTTGCTTCGAACTATATCTTTCCAACTTTTTTGTTTAGGAGTTTATGCTTTTGAAGACATACCTATGTTCTGTCTACTATTGATAAGGAGTTTCATTTGTTTGGAAATATTCTAAAGGCCTGTTATCCCCTAATTTAATGTGTGCCTACCCAGCTTATTGAAGCTTTTGATGGCCTAGTAGATTTTTGCATTACATTACCTTTTGTCATTTAGGAATGAAAATCTGGTCACATCCGTTGCCTGATTGTTGTGGTTCACACTTCTACGTTGTTATTACAGGAGCTGGAATATTTATTAGAAGTTAGTGATACAGCATTGTTTTTATTGTGTTAGATAAGTGCTTGATTGATTCAAATTTGAGGCATCCTAGTGAATCTTGATCAGTAATGTTTATATTACTAGCGATTTGGGGTACTGAATGTTCTTTTTTTTTTTTTTTCATTTTCTGAGTTCAGCAGTTTTGAAGTTAACGCAGATGCCTATATTAATGGTCGCTGTAGAAAATCATTAGTTTTTATTAAATGGGGAAAATAACTATAAATAAATTGTTTTTTTAATTTGGTTTTGATCAGCTTGCATCTTATAGATATTTATCTTTCAATTTTGGTGAATGAAAACCTATAACCTTTGTATCTGCTGTCATAAGTATTTCATTAATTTGCCTATACAATAAACTTGCCCTTGGGTAGTGTTAGTTTTTTCTTGAGAAAATGCATAGGATCAAGAAGTGGGAGAGCTGGAGAGGATATGCAAAAGGCATTCAAAACTTATTGCTTAATATTGGAGAATCCTGTAGCTACTTTCCTGTGTTTTCTATTTTCTTATTTGCTGAATCATTTTTCAATAAATATGTATTGATTTGCTGTACTAACTTGCCTAGGGAGGAAATGTGCCACAACCGTTCATCTCATTTCAAGCCACTGGATTTCCTTCAGAGATTTTAAGGGAGGTATGTGCACAATTTATATCTGAATAATACATGACTGATGCTCTCATGAATCTTAACTGCGAACCACATAAATTCTCCTATGTTCAAGTAAATCCTGTGTGTTGTCAGAACTCATCTACATATTTCCACTTAAACTTTCTGTTTCAGGTGCGATATTTGCTCCGGGAGGAGCCAAATGTCGTACATTACGCCCGCCCTTCTTTTGGGTTTTCTTGTAATTGTAATGGTTATTGATTTCATGTTTATTGTTATGGTTATTGATTTCATGGTTATTGTTATGGTTATGTGACTGTGAATTAGTAATGGTTATTGATTTCATATTTGCGGTTTGTGGTTGTCGTGTTCTTATTGGTTTAGGATTTCAATTTCAATGTGTTGTGCTATTAGTAATGACTTCTTGATTTCTTGCAGTCCCATTTCAGAATGTCTGACGAGCAAGCTTTGGATCACGGATTAGTTTGAGGCATATGTGAAGAAGATTTATGATGTACTTAGATTACTTTGTATACTAGTTGTAGTTAGTTTTAACACTACATTATTTCAAAACATGTGTAATTTTGAGATTTAATTTAATTGTGAAAATTATTAAATTGTCATTTTCTATTGTTTTTAATTGTTTTTTACATTATAAAAATTATTTTATCATTTTTACAGGATTTTTAAAATTAAACAAAAAAAAGCAATAGACGACGCGGACATCAGCGTTGTCTATAGGTTAATAGACAACGCGGACATCCGCGTTGTCTATATGTCAATAGACGACGCGGACATCCGCGTTGTCTATTAACATATAGACGACGTGGATCTCCGCGTTGTCTATATGTCAATAGACGACGCGGATTTTCGCGTTGTCTATTAGCGTCCATCAATAGACAACACTTAAATAGACAACGCGGAAATTTTAAATAGACTACGCGATTTCCGCGTTGTCTATTAGCTTTTTTGTAGTAGTGTTAATTAATTAATAAAATAAAGGATTATTTTATTTTAGCCCTTTAATTACTTGTTACTTAGTTTTCGACACCTGTTATCACATGTATGTCTGTTTCATGCAAAACAAATGTCTATGGGTATATTTTGAGAAACCATAAGCAGCCACTGAAGATTAGCCAAAAGTTTTATGATTTTAGTGACACCATATTTAAGATTTTAGTGACACCATATCTTGAGAAGTCAGTATGAGGGCTAAGTTGTACTGGCCTTAGAAAGTCAGTATGAGGGCCTCTACCTTTAAAGCTTGAGCTATTCGAAAGATATTGAAGCTCAGTCAGACTTAGGCATTCATATATGCCCAAGTCAGTACGAGGTTATCCAAACCGGGATTCTTTGCGCTGAAAACAAGTCTGACATAAAATTAGTGTATAGTACACTGACGCAGTAGAGCAGAGCAGAAAGGAGACCTAAAGCATGAGCTACGATTGGCAACACAATCCATTAGTCAAACGTCTGCATTTATGTGTGTAACGGATAGAAATTCAAAATGCCAAAGGTTCTCCTCTATATAAAGGCCTGCCCCTAACCTTAAACAGTTACCGAACACGAAATCTGAAAGTCTTAAAAAGACAAAGGCCATTCTAACATGCTATCTCTCTGTTAAACTCTCTGAGTTTTCGTATTTTCTAACACGAGAATTGAGTCTCCAACTCAAGTTACCCACCGTGCTTACTTCTCCTAGCACGAGGCTGAAGCTTTAAGTTGAAACGCTTTTGGTGAATATATCTTTCTGAGATATATTCATAGCAGTCAGTTTCCTAGTCTGGGATTCTGATTCTCACGAGTGTATGCCAACCACCTGAGTTTTGGGAAGAACAGTAAACATCCAACCATCGGGAAGAAGTCTGCGGGGTGTCGTCCTCACTTCAACCTGAAAATTGAGTCTGCAAGGAGTTCCTAGACGAGTGTCACAACTAACCGAATGATGGAGGCGCCGACGGACTGTGTATAGATCATAAGGAGGCTTGTGTCTACTTAGTGAATTATCCGGACCTTGGGTCTAAAGAGTGGATGTAGGATATTGAGATCCGAACCACTATAAATCTTGTGTGTTCTTTACAGCTTTATTTACATACTTGCTCTGTTTTTATGTTTCACAAACTAACTTTTGAAACCTTCAATACTTCCAAGTATTGAAATTATATGCTGTGAAACTAACTTAATCAGAACATACCTAAGCTTGTCTTGTACACGCAAAACTGACTATACTTTGTTTTAATCGAACAAGTGCAACTATATTTATTTACTTTCGTTGCCCATTTAACCTTCCGCCGCACAATTTTGCACTCTGATTTCGGGACTAACAAGCAGTATCACGCGCCAAGGTTCTTACAGACTAAGGTGTTGAGTCACTTAGAACCATATCTCTTTTTTTCTGCACTTGGTTTTGTTTGTGTGTTTTAAGCTTAGGTATGCAGAGATTGCACAGATTTTGAAGCTTCCAAAGTATTCATCAGAAAACTTTGAGATATGGAAGAAGCAGTCGTTGATTATGCTGAAGAATTTCCACCCAGAGATGGCAGAGGTTCTATCTACTGGACCACTGAAGATCACCAAGGTGAATACTCTACTCAGAGGAGCAGAAGGTTAGGAGATAGTGGAGAAGCCTTATGTAGAGTGGACGAACGATGACATAGTTCATTTTCAGCTGGATTCGGTGGCCATGGAGCTCATCTTACAATCCCTACCAGAGCCACTGGTTTTTGAATCTCTCGAGCACAACAACGCCAAAACGATGTGGGAACTTCTTGGCGCACTCAACCAAGAAACAACTCAGATTAAGCGGATCAAGCTTCAAAACTGTGTAGATAAGTATAAATCTTTCCAAATGCTTTTTGGTGAAAATTTTAAAACAATGGAAGCCAGATTCAATTATTATCTGCGAGCTAAAAAACTTGGGGAGAACCTATGAAGTTGTAGATATGAATGCAAAAATTCTCTCCAAGATGCCCAATGAGGGCTGGTTCGTCAAAGCTACCAGCTTGAAGGAGAAAGATCTCTCCAAGATGACGACCAAAGACGTGTTTGCCCAGCTCCAAGCCCCCGAATGGGACATCCGAATGGTGAACATGAATGAAGCAATTCAAAGTGTCAGCACAAATCCAGAAGAAGATGTTGCCTTATTCGCAAAAAGGGAGTTCAAGAGAAGGCCTCAAAAGCCTTACCAAGCTAACAGATCTTCCAGACAGACGTCCACTACAAAGTCAGCACCCACACCTTCCTACCAGAAGATGGAGGAAGATAGCTCAATTGAAGAGCTTGAGGAGCAGATGATGAAGCTGACCAGACTTGTTGAGAAAGCCAAAGCCAAGAAGGAATGTTCCAAGTCTTGTGAACTGAAGTTCAGCGAAAGACCTCCTAAAGCATGATTTGAGTGCAACTCTCCAGACCACCTTAAGAATGAGTGCGCACTAGTTTCCAAGGAGGAAAATGAGCGCTTGAAGAGGGTGTCTGAGAATAAAGATTCCAGAGCATTTGCAAAGGCCATGCTCTCCAGAACTGAGATGCCAGACATCCCACACAATGATGATGGCTACTACACATGAGACAATGAGGCAGTGGAGGAAGCTTTTCTAGTGCTAATGGCCAAATTGGCAGAAGAGGAAGAAAGTGAAGCAGAGTCTACTATCCCGGTACACATTCCTAACTCAGTTTCTATTCCTAAAGTATGAATAGAAGACAACTCTGAATCTTATTGCTCAGATGCAGAGGATGTTACACTTGAAGCTTTAAATAGAGAATTTGCAAAATTTTATGAGTTAAAAAATGTCTTTGTTGGAGAAAATGCTTTACTGAAACTGAAAGTTTCAAAACTGACTGAGGAGATCCAAGGATCGAAGTCGGTAAGTGAAGAACTAGCCAAACTTAGAGAAGAGCATTCTACTTTACTTGAATCTTTTAAATCTATTTCTGAAGAATGCGAGTGTCAAAAACTGAAGTTTGCTAGTGATAAAAAACTTATTTGTTCAATTTATTCTAGCACTAGCAAAGTTTCAGAAGCTCTAAGTTTGCAAAGACATGTTTTTTATAAGTCAGGATTAGGCTTTTGAGCAATCATGCATCTACTTGTGAAACTAGAAATGTCTCAAACTATCACTTTAGAAAGAATTCTAGTTTAGAAGTCAAATTATTAGGTAAATGTGTAGTCAGTATGGACAGAGACTCCTTAGTGGCTAATCAGGATAAAAGGGGAAAGTCGGTTTCAAAACTGACTTCTATGCCCAAGCTTAGAAAAGATTTGACTTATGAGTCAAACAAACCTGAGATGAAGCCTATTATACTTAGAAAGTGGGTTAAGCAGAATGTTTCTAATCCAAGGAAACCCACCTCAATAGCTAAAACTGCACTTTATAGAAAGTCAGTTTTATTTCCAAATTCTAGAAATATGAGGTTCCCAACTCATAATTCGTATGAGAGGAGAACTTATCCGTATAGGAAGAACAACTGTACACTCTGGACTCAGTTTCCTAGAACCTAACTGAAACTCAGTTTCTAGGAAGTCAGTTCCTAGAAACTGAGTTTCAAGAAACTCAGTTTCTCACAAGGTTTCACACACTCACTCTTTTCCCTTAAACATGCATTGAAACTTCATCAATTATCTAAAGAGGAAGAGAAAGGAAGAAGATGTTGCGACACCTAGGTTTAAGGTGAAGCAAGTATGGATATCCAAAGGTTGGATTCATAAGGACTAACCCTGCAGGACCAACAGAAACACGGGTACCTTTTGTCTAACCTTATATGTTTTGCAGGTATAGGGTCACCAAGGTCAACATAAAATGAAGAAAATAGCATGGATACTGGACTGTGGATGTTCAGCTCACATGATCGGTGATAGTAATCTTCTCTCAAAATTGAGAATGTCAAGAGGACCACTCGTCAGTTTTGGAGATGATTCAAAAGGCAGAGTAACTGGAAAAGGATGTTTGGAATGCAATGGAATAATCATCAACAATGTATCCTTAGTCACCAACCTCAACTATAATCTGCTGAGTGTAAGTCAGTTTATCCAATCGGGGTATGAGGTGACTTTTGTCGAAGAAGAATGCTGGATCAACGACAAAGACTCCAAGGAGATTGTGCTGAAAGGTGTGAAGAAAGGAAGTCTCTACTATTTGGATTGGGAGAGTGGAAAGCCTGACACGTGCCTTGTCGCAACAAGCTCATCCCAAGAAGGAGTCAACTGGCTATGGCATAAGAGACTTAACCATCTGAATTTCCAGTCAATCAGACATCTTGCCAATTACAAGCTTGTGGAAGGCCTACCACAAGTCAGTTTCAAGAAGGAAGAAGGTGTCTGCAGAGTGTGCAAGATGTGAAAGCAAACCAAAGCATCATTCGAGAATCAATCCATCATAGCAAGCACATATAGGATCCTCGAGCTACTTTATATGGATCTGTTTGGACCAGTCAAGCCGCCGACCATTGGAGGAAAAAGATTCACTTTTGTTGTGGTAGATGACTACTCGAGACACACTTGGGTAAAGTTGCTGAAGAGAAAGGATGAATTAAAGATTCAACTTCCAGAGCGCATCCTTCGAGTGCAAAATAGCAAATGAGTCACCGTCAAAAGAATCAGATCTGACAACGGGACTAGTTTTACAGCGGTCCACTGATGGACTTCTTAATAGATACTGGTATTGCTCTTGAGAAGTCAGCTCCAAGGAACGCCTCAGCAGAATGGTCTTGCCGAACGAAGAAACAAAACACTCAATGAGGCAGTTAGGACTATGCTTGCCGAAACTGACTTAAAAGAAGGTTACTGAGGAGAAGCTTTGATGACGACGTGCTATACTCAGAACAGAGCCTCAATCAACAATCTCCATCATAAAACTCCATATGAAGTCTTCAATGGTCATAAGCCTTCTATAGCTCATCTTCGTGATTTTAGTTCTCTATGTTATATCCATAATACTGGAAAGTTGAAACTGAATACTTTCAGTCCCAAGGCGGATGAAGGTGTGTTACTTGGATATGGACATCCTTCATACAAGGGATACATAGTACTCAACAAGACAACCAAACTTGTGGAAGTAACATGCTCTGTTGTTTTTTATGAGTCTATCACAGTGCGCAGGACTTTGAAAGAACTGGAACTTGGTGATCCATTTTTTAACAATGGGTGTGAGAAACTTAGTGCTGATAAAGAAGATCAAAATCAAGTTTCTCAGACCAAATCTGTGGATGATCACACAAGTGTTCCAGATGAAGAGGCCAGTAATGCAATTGACCTAGCTAAGGCCTTTGGTTTACTGATGATAAATCCTGGCATCAATCAAGGGGGAACTTCAGGAGATCAAAACAGAGCTCAGTTTGAAGGTCAAACTGGAACAGAGTCGCCAATGCAAGCTGACCTCCCTGAAGATGAAGTGTTCATCATGAAGATGTCCAACCAATTGTATCACAAGAAGACCAAGGAAATCAGGATATGGAAGTCATCTTTAGAGAAGGAGACTCCAGTCAAAGTGACGTAGTTTAAGTTCCAGTATCGGGAGCAGAAGGTACTGAGTATCCTGGAGATTTCGTCCAACCTGTTGAAGTTACCCAGCTCCAGAAGCTCAAATGGTTAAGGAACCATCATGAGGAAGCCGTGTTTGATAGTGTTGCTAACTTAGTTCGCATGAGACAAAGAAGTGCTCTACTGACTTATTTCATATCTTAGGAGTCAGAGTCAATGAAGATTGGAGATGCTCTGAAGTCAACTGACTGGATTAATGCTATGCAAGAGGATCTTGCTGAGTTCAAGAGAAATGAGGTTTGGTACTTGGTGGATTGACCAACTCATCAATCAGTTATCGGCACCAAATGGGTCTTCAAGGACAAGAGAGACGAAACTGGAAACATTGTGAGAAATAAGGCAAGGCTGGTAGCAAAATGATATGTTCAGTGTGAAGGAATTGACTTCGATGAAACTTTTTCTTCAGTGGCCAGACTTGAAGCAATTCGCCTATTTCTCGCCTATGCTGCGCACAACAACTTCACAGGTTTCCAGATGGATGTGAAGAGTGCCTTTATGGATGGGGAGCTAAAAGAAGAAGTATATGTGGAGTAGCCCCCTGGCTTTGAAGAAGGAAATCAAGTTTACAAACTGAGGAAGGCTCTCTATGGGTTGAAGCAGGCACCCAGAGCTTGGGTCTACATCGATGATATTACATTTGGATGCAGAAACTTGAAGATGTGTGAAAAGTTTGCCAAACTGATGCAGAACAACTTCTATACTTAACTGCAAGTAGGCCAGACATCTCCTACTCAATTGGAGTATGTGCAAGATTTAAGGCCAATCCAAAGAAGTCGCACATGGAAGCTTCAAGAAGAATACTCAAATACATCAAAGGTATAAAGTCACTAGGTATTTGGTACCCAAAATCTGAGGAGCTCACTCTCAATGCTTATTCAGATTCAGCTTTTGGAGTATGCATAATAGACAGAAAGAGCACAAGTGGAACATGTTAGTTCCTTGATCAAAAACTTGTAAGTTGGTTCAGCAAGAAGTAGCACTCAGCAGCCACGTCTACAACTGAAGAAGAGTATGTTTCTGCAGAAAGTTGTTGTGCACAAGTGCTTTATATCAAGCAACAACTGCTTGACTATGATGTCAAAAGTGGGTGTATGCCAATCTATTGTGATAACAACAGTGCAATGTGCATCACAAAGAACCCTGTTCAACATTCCAGAAAAAATCACATCGACATAAGACATCACTTCATCAGAGATCATGTCAAGAAAAATGATGTATCCATAGAGTACATCCAAACTGAATATCAGTTGGCTGATATCATTATCAAACCACTCACAGAGACCAGATTCAAGGAGCTCTGCATAAAACTTGGTTTATTGGAGATCGATGAAGTCCTTGTTGAAGAAGAGTGAAGCTGAATAAAACTGAGTCCAAGCTCTCAGTTTTCCAAACTTGGTGTGTCACTTAGTATGAAGACTTCATACTTATTTTTGAAGAGTACTCCCTCACGTGATGTCAACTTAACTCAGTATGAAGCTCATCACACAACAAAGAACAGAAAAAGTCATCTTTTAACGCATCCGAAGAAGCTGAAACTTACCTCCACTAAGTTTCGAACTGACTTACTGAAGAAAAACAAAGTTTTGGTTTTCACACTTAGAAGATTTCTGAAGGACGAATGCGGAATTAAAATGAGTTCCAACTCTCAATTTAGGAACTTACTCTTAGTCAGTTTGGAATATCGAAAGGCGGGATTTTGAATTCCAAAGGCAATTGCTGCTGTTACATCATTATTAATGCGTATCTTGCATTGATGAATCAGGTTTTGACACGTGGATAATGCTCCTTTCCATGTTGCTCCAGTCAAATCTGAAATGCACATCGCGAGGCAACGCATACCAAAAATCTCCGAATATCAAGAAACTGAAAGGTCATACGGTACGCCTACCTCTTTTAATGACCTTTCCCTCTTCTATAAATAGGGTTCATATGTTTTCTCTCTGAAACACTTTTTCTCTAATCTCTATTATCGAACCCTTCCTTCCAAGTTTATACTCTGTCTTCAACCAAAACTTCCCTTAGATCTGGAAAAATGGTGATAGAGCCCAAGCCTCTAGACATAAGCTTACCACCCTTTTTGGGTGCGGTCAAAGAGGGGGAAAAGAAGTATGGAAGGTGCAAAAGACATCAGAACTAGTGCGGGAGACATCAGTACTATGAGCCTGGCAGGTCCAACGGCAAGTAGAATCTCAGAGCTTTTCTTTCTCTACTAGTTGTTTTGTACTTTGAAAGAACAAAGTATGGACTGTTCTAGGCTCACAGCCTAATAGGAAGCCCGGAGGACACAAGATATTCATAGGGGATATTTTTGTCACTACTGATGGACTACATGCCAATGTCAGCGCCAGCAGACCTCCGAAGGGGCAAGGCTTCTGAAAGCCAGCATGAGGGAAGTGGAAAGTGGGCCAGCATATCAAACCTTCTTCCCTCAAGCGACATTGAGATGAAAAAAGGAAGACAAGTTTTCTTTCCACAAGGAGCACATCTCAACGGACGGCTTTCTAGTCTGAGAACTCCTGGAAGACGAAATCCAAGGATCGGGAAAAGCTAGTCAGCTACCCTTCTTGGACTAGGAGTTAAAAAATGGACCAAAGTAGAAACCAGTTTGAACTACATCATGATGTCCGGAAGCAGCCTAGTATAGACTTGTAATAGGATTCTTTTTGTTATTTTATCCCTGTACTTGTAATGAAAATTATTAAAGGGTAAATTGACTTGTTGATGACAATCTCTTTTTGTCCTACAAAGGTCTTCGTTCTTCAAACGATGAACTTACACACTCCAGTGTAATTAGTAGGCTTCTAACTCTCTCCTACTTAAGATTTAATTTTTCTCTAAACTGACTTGAAAAATCAATCGAGCATTATCTCTCCAAGTTTATAAGGAGAAGATCTTAAGTAGAAAGCTGACTTTGAGGGGGAACTTTTCTGAGTTTTTGTGACTAATTGTCAAAACTGTAAAAACTCTAAAGTTATCCACACCTCATCAGTTTAGGTTATAGATGGCTTTGACCACTCCAAAAAGGGGGAAATTGTTAGGATTTATTAGAGAAATTTTTCCTTACTTTTTGTTGTTTTGGTGGGTCAAAGATTGTACGACATCTTAGTCAGTTTTTTAGTTTCTAGAGTTCGAAACTGTAATCCTTGTATAGGATCGATTGAGTTGTCATAGAACTTAGGCTAAAGACTGAGCAAAGGAGAATGCTCGAGAACTGACTACAAACATGCTTTGCTTTGACCAAAACTGAGTTATAGCACTCAGTTTAAGGTCCATCCATTCTTCCCAGGAGAAGTCAGTATGAGGGCATTCCCGAACTGACTAGGAGATGTCCGTATGAGGGTTTTCCATACTGATAAGGAGTAAATAGTATGATGGCGTTTTCCATACTGACTGTGGATAGTCGGTATGAGGGTCTACCATACTGACCTTGGGAAGTCAGTATGAGGGCTAAGTTGTACTGACCTTAAAAAGTCAGTATGAGGGCCTCTACCTTTAAAGCTTGAGCTATTTGAAAGATATCGAAGCTCAATCAGACTTAGGCATTCATATATGCCCAAGTTAGTACGAGGTTATCCAAACTAGGATTCCCCGGGCTAAAAAAAATTCTAACATAAAGTTTGTGTATAGTACACTTACGCATCAGAGCAGAGCAGAAAGGAGACCTAAGGCATGGGATACGATTGGACAATATAATCCATGAATCTAACGTTTGGATTTATGAGTCTAACGGATAGAAATTCAAAATGAGTCTGCCCACCAACATTAAACGGTTACTGAACACGATATCTAAAAGTCTTAAAAAGATAGGGCATTCTAACTGACCATCTCTCTGCTAAAATCTCTGAGTTTTCGTGTTTTCTAATACAAGACTTAAGTCTTTGACTCAAGTTACCCACCGTGCTAACTTCTCCTAGCACGAGGCTGAAGCTTTAAACTGAAGCTCTTCTTTAGTGAATATATCTTTCTGAGATATATTCATAGCAGTCGGTTTCCTAGTCTGGGATTTTGATTCTCACAGACGTATTACAACCACCTGAGTTCTGGGAAGAACAATAAACATCCACCCACCGGGAAGAAGTCTGTGGGGTGCCATCCTCACTTCAACCTGAAGACTGTGTCTACAAGGAGTTCATAAGTGAGTGCCACAGCTGACCGAAGGACGGAGGCATCGACAAGCTGTGTATAGATCATAAGGAGGCTTGTATCTACTTAGTAAATTATCCGGACTTTGGGTCTAAAGAGTGGATGTAGGATATTGATAACCGAACCACTATAAATCTTGTGTGTTTTTTATAGCTTTATTTACAAACTTGTTCTGTTTTTCTGTTTCACGAACTGACTTTTTGAAACCTTCAATACTTCCAAGTATTGAAGTGTATATGTTGTGAAACTGACTTAATCAGAACAGACCTAAGCTTAAGTCTTCTACACACAAAACTGACTATACTCTGTTTTAATCGAACCAGTGCAACTGTGATTATTTACTTCCGCTGCACATTTAACCTTCTGCTGCACTGTTTTGCAATCTGATTTTGGGACCAACATTGGTATTTGAGGGAACTTAAAAATGAAGAGTTATTTCGTATCTACTCCTCCTCAATTGCAATTTCATCGAACTCCAGTAAGCCAAGTTTGATGCACAGCTCCTTGAATTTGGTTTTAGGGAGTGGTTTGGTAAAGATGTCTGCTAGCTGATCTTCAGTGCCAATGTACTCGACGAATACATCCTTATTCTCGACATGATCTCTTATGAAATAGTGTCTTATGTCGATGTGCTTGGTTCTGGAATAGTGAATTGGATTATTCAATATGCACATTGCACTGCTGTTATCACAGTAGATTGGTACACACCCAATTTCTACCTCATAATCAAGCAATTGTTGCTTGACCCATAGCACTTGAGCACAACAGCTTGCGGCAGCAACATACGCAGCTTTAGTTGTTTACGTGGCCACTGAATGTTGCTTCTTGTTGGACCAACTTACAAGCTTGTATCCTAGGAACTGACATGTTCCACTTGTGCTCTTACAGTCGATTCTGCATCCTCCAAAATCTGAGTCTGAGTAAGCATTCAAAGTTAGCTCGTCAGTTTTGGGATACAAAATACCCAAGGATTCTGTCCCTTTAAGGGTATTTTACAATCCTTCTTGCAGCCTCCATGTGCAACTTCTTTGGATTGACTTGAAACCTTGCACATACTCCAACAGAGTAAGAAATATCTGGTCTGCTTGCAGTTAAGTAAAACAGTGATCTAATAATGCCTCTGTACACGGTTGGGTTGACTGCTTCACTTCTTCATCAAGATTTATCTGAGCACTTGTGCTCATAGGAATCCTCAAGCGCTTGGTCTTTAATGGACAAAACTTGCTGATGAAGTCCTTGGTATACATCTTCTGGTTGATAAAGATTCCTCATTTGGACTGAATAACTTGAAGACCCAGAAAGTAAGTTAGCTTACCTATCATGATCATTTGAAAGTTGTTTGGCATAAGTTCGGCAAACTTCTCACATAACTTCAAGTTTCTGCATCCAAAGATAATATCATCGACATAGATCTGAACCAAAAGGATGTCTGATCCATCCTTGATCATGAACAGAGTTGTGTCGATCTTCTCTTTTTGAAAATCATTCTTGAGAGAAACTAAGACAGAGTCTCATACCAAGCTCGGGGTGCCTACTTCAACTCATAAAGAGCCTTCCTCAATTTGTAAACCTGATTTCCTTCTTCAAAGCCTGGGGGCTGTTCTACATATACTTTCTCTTTGAGCTCCTCGTTCTGAAATGCACTCTTCACATCCATCTGGAAAACTGTGCAGTTGTTGTGCGCGACATAAGTAAGGAAGAGTCTAATAGCTTCAAGTCTGGCTAGTGGAGCAAAAGTCTCATTGAAATCGATCCCTTCACATTGAAAATTCATTTGTTATGAGTCTTGCTTTATTCCTTACTAGTATACCGATCTCATTTCTCTTATTCTTGAATACCCATTTGGTGGTCGATCCACCAAATACCATAATTCATTTATCTTGAATTCAGCAAGCTCATTTTGCATGGCATTAATCCAGTCTTTTGACTTCAAGGCATCTCCAACCTTTGTGGGCTTTGGATTCTGAGAGATAAAGCAAGTAAGTAGAGCACTTTCTTGCCTTGTGCGTACTGGATTGACTATATTGTCAAGCACGGCTTCTTCTGGTTGGTGTCTCAACCACTTTGGTCTTTGGTGCTGAGTTACTTCTAGAGGTTGAACGAGGGCTTCAGGATTCTCAGTACCATCTGTGCCTAATAGTGGAACTTGAGTCAGGGTTGACTCCATTATGACAAGATCTTCTGGGATAGGAACTCCATCATCATCTTCTTGACTTGAATTTTCTTCTCCAGTGATGACTTCCATGATCTGTCTCCCTTGATATTCTTGATTCACTTCAGTTTGAGCCTCTTTAAGATGGACTTCTCCATCTTCACGTAAGTTAGCTTGGGGTGGTAACTCAGTTTCAGCTTGGCCTCCAAACTGAGTTTCATCTTGAATGCCTGATGTTCCCCCTTGATTGATACTTGCAGTAATTGTTAGTGAATCTATGGCCTCAGCAAGGTCAGTTGGATCACCGGCCTGGTCTACCTGGAGCACTTGGTTTATCTATCATAGATCTAGCCTGAGAATTTGTACTAGATATTTCCTTTTTAGAACTCGGTTTCTCACAGGCATGCTTGATCTTGTGATCACCAAGCTCCAAGTCCTTCAAGGTCCTGCGCTCTAAAGTAGACACATAAAAAACAATAGAGCATGTTACTTCCACAAGTTCGGTGGTCTTGTTAAGTACTCTATATCCCTTGTATGAAGGATGTCCATAACCAAGAAACACACCTTCATCCTCTTTGGGACTAAAAGTATTTAACTTCGACTTCCTATTATTATGAATGTAACATGGAGAACTGAAAGCATGTAGATGGGCTATAGAAGTCTTACGACCATTGTAGACCTCATACAGGTTTTGTGATGGCGACTGTTGGTAGCACTTTTATTCTGTGTCTAGCACGCCGTCATTAAGGCTTCTCCCCAAAAACTTTTCTTTAAGTTAGTTTCAGCAAGCATGGTCCTCACTGCCTCCTTGAGTGCTCTGTTCCTTCACTCGGCAAGACCATTCTGTTGGGGCATTCTTGGAGCTGACTTCTCGTGAGCAAAGCTAACATTTGCACATAAATCCATCAACGGACCATTACAAAACTCAGTCCCATTATCTGACCATCACTAAAATTATTTAACAGTGACTTAGCAAACTTAATAATATAGTGGCAAATAAAATTATCGATCCCTCAGGGAAAGAAATAACGAAAAATCTTGAAGTACTAAGTCAGACGTTCTTGAAAATACTGATTAGGAAAATCGAATGAAGAGGTTTTGGTTGTTTTGAAAATCGCAATCTTTGCTATCGAAAATTAAACAGGAAAATTGAAAAGCTTTTGAAGTCAAATAAGAGAAGCACAGATTCCAGGGATATCTACCTATCAAGTATAACATGTATGAACAAATCGATTAATTCCCAAGTTTAATTCCTCTTCGTAGTGAAACATCAGAAAAGTATTACGAACTTCTTTGTTGGACAATTCGTAAAGTAGATTAATTAATTACCTATCTCCGTTCGGTCTCAAGATAAATTAACTAACTCCAAAGATCTACAAATTTATTCATACAATTAATCTCCTTCAGTTACGACAAGAAATCAAATTATATTTTGAAAATCTCTTTCGATTGAAAACTATTACAGTTACGTCTCTAGAATTCAACTAGTAATCCTAAGTTGTGGCCAACATACTTAAAGATTAAGAATAAAACCAGATTTCACAAACTACGAAGGGAAAGGGAAAATAATTCAATTAATCACAACATGCATACATTGATAGTTCGAAACCCTAGAATCTGAGAAGGGATTTAGTTACACATATTCATGGGAATATTGATCATAGAAAAATACAACCTGAATTGCATAAAAACTAGAATCCAAAAATCTTCTCGTAGAAACTTGTCTTCAAACATAAAAATTCTTCAACTCTAATATTCTAATAATTGCTCTAACTTTCTCTCTCTAATTCTAGTCTCTCTACAGTAGAAGTCAAAATTTACATGAATTTATAATGATGAAAGATGTATCTAGCAATATCTAGGGTTAGATATGCCTCTATCTCCAAATCAGATAAGAAACAGGATTTCCGCGTGCGCGTCGACCGCGTCTGATTGGCGTCGATCGTGTCTCAACTTCTTGCCTCATCGACCGCTTCTGAACAGCGTCGGTCGATGAGGTCTCCTTCTTCCATCGATCGCCTTCTCCTTTGCTTCGTCGATCATTTGGCAACAACATGCCTCATCGATCGACTAAGGGTCC
This sequence comes from Plectranthus barbatus, assembly GCA_026898455.1. NCBI lineage: Eukaryota > Viridiplantae > Streptophyta > Magnoliopsida > Lamiales > Lamiaceae > Plectranthus > Plectranthus barbatus. The sequence continues at coordinate 42,805 of JAPKLW010002064.1, forward strand.
TCGTCGATCGACGAGGTCTCGAGCACTGGATCCTGATTCCTCTGTTTTTCGACTAGAAACCTGCATGATTCATCAAACACGACATTCCAAGTACAAAATCCAATTCATGCATGAAAACAAGTACAAAAACGATCTAAACACTACACAATCAGTCAAAGAACTATAAGATAAGTTGGTGAAAATCCTAACTTATCAACTCCCCCAAACTTAAACCATTGATCGTCCTCGATCAATTTACAGAAAATGATTCTAATCAAAGTGCAGATACAAGTGTGCAAGGCCTCACAAGCCTCTTTTGCAAGCTATGTTTCACTCATTCACATAAATCATGCAGTTCAAACAAATTCTCATTGGTAAACTATTAAGGAGAAACCTCACCGGGCAGTGTTTGCACTCATCGCTCAATCAAGCAAAAAGGGTTTTGAAATTTCACACAATCAAAGTTTTAGTTTATTTCACCATAGGTTTGACAAATTTCTCATCTCTCCACTGCTTGTTAGTGCGGTTTTTCAGGGAATCAGAAAGGTCTTCATTTGGTTGTAATGTGGCTTACCTAATAGGTAGGATATTTTTGGCTAAGTGACTCAAAATATTTCAATGAAACCCAAAGACTCAAACATATCATAACCACATCATTTTTTTTTCTATTTTCACACACAATCTTGTTCTTTTCCTTTCTTTCCTTTTCATCATTCTCGGGGTTCCTAAGAACTTGCTTTATGAACAACATAAGTAAGTTTCCCTCACTTCTTTCTTTCTCTTTTTCACCAATGTTCATTTTTTTTTCTTTTCTAACTTTTCCCATAGAAACCCTCAAATCAAAATTTCTTTCTTTTCTCTCTCTTTTTTTTTTTCGCACATGGCCTCTCATCACATTCCCACAATTCACACCATCCAATAAATCACAATCATCTTATTCATCAACCCTTCTAATCAAAGAAAAACTCATTCAAGGCTCAAAGGGGCTACAAGTGAAGATTTAACGTTAGTGTATGGGAGATGGGCTACAAAAGAACATGCCTAAAATCATTTTCACGCTATTACCACACTTAATGCAATCTCAAGAGAGAAATTCGTCAAATTCTAGGAAATAAATCTAACAACTTTGTCACTCATCAAATGAAAACAATTGGCACAAATCTCACAAGGTAGAAATTTCGTTGCTCCTTAATAATTAACCAATTTCGAACAGTCATCATGCCAAGATTTAAGTTTCAAAGATCAACATATCAAACAAAACAGCTTCTATCATCGGCTACTCTATCACACAGATTATCATTCTTAATCCGCAAATATCTCGATTATCAATCAATAATTCTAGTTCAAGCAAAGACAAGTAAGTAGTCATAACACCATCATAATCAAAAAGTTCTGACTGTCCTATGTTCAAAAGCTCCTAAACAATGCTCAGACTATTCACTTAGAACAAGTACCACAAATCAAGAGTTCAAAAATACTAATTTTAAGTAAAAAGCCTTGCAGTTTGTTCACACTGAAGCAAAAGAACAAGGATGGTGATGGTTCAAATTCGAAAACAAAAACATAAAAAACAATGAAAAATCAACAAAAAGCAGAAAAAAATGAAAACAAACAAACGTTTCCCTTTTCCTATCATCATCCCCCCAAACTTATTCACTCGAAAGAGTGGAAAAGTTTGATAGTTAGATAAGGAAAAAGAGAAACGATACCTCATTCCTCCTCATCGGAAGGATCCTCCATCTGAACATCGGAAGATGCCCACATTGGCAGTCGGCGGCGGGGGTTCTGTCGAACACTCTGCTGAGGCTGGGAACTGGACTGAGGCTGCGTGTTGAGGAGCAGCTGCCGCATCTGAACATCGAGGTTATCCAACCTCGTGTTCACATTCCGCTGGAAGTTTGCCTGCAAATCAGCCTGCTGCTGCATGTACTGGTAGATCGTCGCCAGATCCACCCCGGAAGATGAAGACTCTCCCGCGAAGTGGTGTGGCGGCTGTCCACCAGTCTGATCAGGAATGTGCTGTCCTCCCTCGTCATCCTCGTCCTCGTCCTCCTCATCAGCTTCTGGGGGCGGCTGTGGCTCACTCTGGTCTGGCCGGGTCAGTGGTCGGTGTCGGAGTCTGGAGGTGCCTGGACCTCCTTGTGCACCGGTCATCAACCTCATGTGTGCGGGGGTGCTCATCAACCAATTATCACGGAAGTGATAATCGCTGACGTGTGTGAGGTACCGGTTCGGCAGTGGAAACTGGTCTCCATTGGACATCCGCAGGGACCAACCTCTCTCCCGCGGCAAAATCATCATCATCCTCACCAAAGCCCCCGTGCCAAGACCTCGGTTGTCATCATCGAGCTCCTCAAACTGTGACAAGTCAATCCCCACAAAATCTGCAATCGGGGTGATCAACCCCCCGCTCCAAATGTTGCCTTTCTTGGCCTTGATTTGCTTCCTCCAAAAGTCCATGACAAACGCTCCGAAGCTGAACTTCCCCTCCGTCAGCATGCAGTAGAGGGCGTAGAGTTCTCCAATTCTTACCTTGCCACTCTCGTGCCTGCCGGAAATCGACACCCCCATACATCTCTGGATGTATCTAAAAACAGGGTTGTCGATGGAAGAAGCCTTCAAATTCCCCGAGTCGAACACGCGCATGTCGTCACTGGCATCTGCAGCGATTTGGGACCAGAAGCGAGCACTGTCGAAGCTTGGGGGAGGAACACCATCTCCCCCTGCGTAGACTCCCCAAATTTCCTCGAGCGTGTTCCTTGGGAGCTCGTGGTAATTGTTCATCAGCTGGAATCCAATTGTGGTAGGCTCTGCTCCTGGCTCGACCTCAAAGACTCAGAGTGATGCAAAGAACTCCAAGACCAATGCCGGATAAGTTGGCCAACGGCCTGTCACCCACGCACCCCAGCCAATCCTCTCCAAGAGGTTCTCAACATCGTCACGAATACCCAGCAGATGCATTGTCTCCGGGCAGGGATAGAGTGTCTGCCGAATCGCGAACTCTTCCCCCAAGAACTTCTCGTAACGCTTCTGATGAGACCGTTTGGTGAATGTGGGTTGGAAGTCCATTGTCAATCTGCAAGGGTAGTGAAAGGATTTGTAAAAATTCATCACCATTCTTCACAAAATCCCAATGCAAGCATATCCAATTTGAGCAAAAATCCGAAGAAATCGATGTACCCATGCAAAATTGGTTCGACATTCATGCAATTCACTCTCAATTCTAGCCTATTATCATCACATTTGACAGAATTTGGTCCAGAAATAATAAAGCTAGAAAATCACCCAAACAAGAAAAATTCCCCCCCAAACATTCGTATGAAAAATTCAATGAAACTCAAGCACAAATCAATCACGAGCAAGTATATCGATGAAAACCACAAACCATATCGAGTAATCACCACGAATAGCAACGAAATCGACAAAATTGCAAAAATGAACACAAGGGCTCCAAACTCAATTTTTGTCACAAATCATGCTCAAATCCTTCAAATCATGTGAAATAATCGAAAAGGAGAGTGTTAATATACATACCGTGGTTGATTTTGACAATTTTGGAGAGAAAAGTTCGAGTGTGGGGTTGGGAGAGAAAAACCGTGCGTGTGTTTGTGTTTGTGAGGAAGAAAATGAGGTGAGGGGGTTTAAAAACCCATCTCTGTTCGCGGCCCAGAACCGACTGCATCGATCGACGAGGGGTCTTCGTCGATCGACGAAGCCCATTTTTCCTCGTCGATCGACGAGAAATGGCGTCGATCGACGTGGAAGTTTTTTCCTCGTCGATCGATGCCAATTTCTGACGATCGTCGTGGCCCGACTGGACTCAACACAATTTTGAAAAAAAAGGAAACTGAACTGACTCGAAAATAAAAGAAATAAATAAAACAGGAAACTGTTGGGTTACCTCCCAACCAGTGCTTGGTTTATTGTCGCTAGCTCGACAATACCTGACTTTTAAGGGCGGTTCAAGTAGTACTTCTCCACTGCTCCAATCTGAAGAGGGGTGCAGTACGGTTTCAGGTTTTGCCCGTTCACTCTGAAGGTCTTTCCATCTTGTCCGGCTAATTCAACTACACCGTTCATAAACTGGCAGATGACGGTGTATGGTCTGGCCCACTTCGATTGCAGTTTTCCGGGCATGAATCGAAGACGGGATTTGAAAAGGAGAACCTTATCACCTGAATGGAAGACATGCGAGCGGATCATTTTATCGTGGAATCTCTTCGCTCGATTCTTGTAGATGACGTTGTTCTCATAGGCCTCATCCCGAAAGTCTTCTAATTCATTCAGTGCCATGGCGCGGTCTTCTGCGGCTGTCTTCCAATCCAAATTCAATTCTTTCACCGCCCTCCAAGCTTTGTGCTCCATCTCGACAGGAAGGTGACATGATTTTCCGAAGATCAGCTGATACGGAGAAGTCCCAATCGGTGTTTTGTAGGCGGTGCGGTATGCCCAAAGTGCATCATCGAGAACTGCCGCCCAATCCTTTCTTTGCTTGACCGTCTTCTCCAATATCTGCTTGATTTCTCTGTTGGATAATTCCGTCAACCCGTTCCCTTGAGGGTGATATGGAGTGGTGACACGGTGCTTTACTCCGTATCTGGCAAGGAGAGATGAGAGCCATCTGTTGCAAAAGTGTGATCCCCCATCACTGATCAGGGCTCTCGGTGTTCTGAATCTTGTCATCAGCTTCTTCAGGAACTTGATAACGACTTTGGAGTCGTTGGTGGCTGTCGGAATGGCTTCGACCCACCGTGATACATAATCAACTGCCAACAGGATGTATGTGAATCCCTGTGATTTCGGGAAGGGTCCCATGAAATCGATCCCCCATACATCAAATATTTCAACTTCAATCACCGGTGTCTATGGCATCTCATTCTTTCGCGATATGTTGCCAGTCCTCTGGCATCGATCACAGCCCGTTATCCATCCTCGACAGACTTCATAGATGGAAGGCCAATAGAATCCACTTGCAAGGATTTTGAAGGCAGTCCGATTGGCCGAATGGTGTCCACCGGTAGGAGATGAATGGCATGCCTCGAAGATTTTGTGCCACTCGGACTGGGGCACACAGCGGCGAATGACACCGTCAGCACATCTGCGCCACAGGTAGGGATCCTCCCAATAGTAGAATCTGACGTCGTGCAGAAACTTTTTCTTTGCGTAAGGGGAGCAATCCGGAGGAAGTACACCACTGGCCAAGAAGTTGGTGAAATCTGCGAACCACGGAGTTTTGGATTCATACATTTCCTTCATGTCCCTCAAGGCATAGACCTGTTCGTCGGGGAATGTCTCTCGGATTGTCAATTGCTGATCGTCCCCCTTGACTGGCGGTTCAAGCCTCGACAGGTGGTCGGCGATGACATTCTTGCTTCCCTTTCTGTCCTTGATCTCCAAGTCGAACTCTTGCAACAACAGAATCCACCGAATCAGTCTGGGCTTGGCGTCTTGTTTTGCAAACAAGTACTTGATTGCTGCGTGGTCGGTGTAAACAATTGTTTTTGAGCCTATCAGATAAGGCCGGAACTTGTCGAACGCATACACCACTGCAAGCATCTCCTTTTCTGTCGTGGTGTAGTTGCACTGAGCTAGATTCATACTTTTGCTGGCATATTGGATAACATGGAAGAGTTTTCCTTTCATTTGGCCCAGAGCTGTGATAAACACTCAATCTGTGCATTTTATTGATGTATTTATGCTTAGATTAAGCTCCAGACTGAGCCATTACGTGATCTTT
>JAPKLW010002064.1:48530-83618 GCA_026898455.1 Plectranthus barbatus
AATCAGTCTTTTAGATAAAACCAAAACTTCTTTATGATTTGCCTAGAAAGTAGTACGGTGTCTATGTTTTAGTGCTTGGTTGTGTTTCGAGCCTGCAGTCCTTGAGTTCGATAAATTATTACTTGCCCTCTGCAGTGGTCTGTACACTTGCAGAATAGCGTGTTGAAAAATACGCTATCAAGCTGCACCAACAGCATAATCGCTGGCGTCGCACATCAATGTGAAAGGCTCATCCCAATCTGGTGCAGTCAGGACTGGTGCAGTTACCAGCGCTTCTTTCAATCTCTCGAATGCTTTCAGACATTCTTCATCGAACACGAAGGATACATCTCCAACAAGTTGCACAGTGGCCGGGATACCTTTGAGAAGTCTTTGATGAACCTCCTATAGAATCCTGCATGGCCTAGGAAACTTCGGACGGCTTTGACATTTGTTGGTGGTGGCATCTTCTCAATGGCTATCACTTTGGCTTGATCTACCTCCAATCCTTCGGCTGACACTCGATGTCCCAACACGATTCCTTCCCTCACCATGAAATGGCACTTCTCCTAATTGAGGCATAGATTTGTCTCGGTGCATCTCTTGAGTACAGTAGCCAAATTCTGCAAACAAACATCATATGAGCTACCAAAAACCGAGAAGTCATCCATAAATACCTCCATGATGTCCTCGATCAAGTCGTGGAAGATTGCAGTCATGCATCTCTGGAAGGTGGCCGGCGCATTGCATAATCCAAAGGGCATCCGTCGGTAGGCGAATACTCCATATGGACAGGTAAATGTCGTCTTGTGTTGATCTTCTGGTGCCACAGCTATCTGATTGTATCCTGAGTAACCATCAAGAAAGCAGTAAAAAGGATAACCAGATAATCTATCTAGCATTTGATCAATGAATGGAAGAGGGTAATGATCCTTACACGTGGCGGAGTTTAAGGCTCGGTAGTCAATGCAGACTCGCCATCCCGTGATCGGTCTTTGCGCTACTTCCTCTCCATCATCGTTCTTCACAATTTGCATTCCTCCTTTCTTGGCTACTACTTGTGTAGGGCTTACCCACTTGCTGTCGGAAATCGGGTAGATCATGCCATGGTCAAGGAGTTTGAGAACCTCCTTCTTGACAGCCTCTTGCATGATAGGATTCAGACGTCGTTGTGCTTGTCTCTTTGGTTTCGCATCCTCTTCAAGGATGATCTTGTGCGTGCACAGCGAAGGACTGATCCCTTTGATGTCTCCCAAGGTCCATCCAATGGCGGACTTGTATGTCCGCAAAACTCGCAACAGCTTGTCAAGTTCCCCCTGTGAAAGATGAGCAGAAACGATAACAGAGTAAGTGCTGTCTGAGCCTAGGAATGCGTACCTGAGATGTGATGGGAGTGTCTTGAGCTCCAGAATTGGTGGTTCAGAGCTGGAGGTCGGCTTCTCCAGGTTTCCGTCGATCGACGGAGCATCTTCGTCGATCGATGAGAGTGGTTTTGGAGCGTCGATCGACGAGGCATCAGACTTGATCGACGAAGCTGTTGCTGCGGCTTTGCTCGACGAGGCAGTGGACTCGATCGACGAAGCATTACTGTAGTGGCTGGGCAGCGGTTCTCTTTTAAGTTCTTTCTCTCGAGTTACTTCTTCGAACACGTCCAGCTCTACAACCAGGTCTATGATCCCCTCGGTAGCTTCATCCAGATTTGTGGACGAGGAAAGGGAGTGTTTCAGGCAGTTCTCTAGGTAGTCCGGCTCACTTTTGAGACAGGTGAAGGGGGAAGACATTACCGGGCTGAAGCAATTGATCATGTGGCATTCTTCTGCATAACTTCCATCGTCGTGCTTCTGCATTGCCTTGTAAATTGAGAATGTCACAGACTCATTGTTCACTCGGAATGTCAGCTTGCCGTCTTGGATGTCGATCAATGCCCCTCCGGTTTTCAGAAACGGTCTCCCAAGGATTAGAGGAATATTTCGATCCTCCTCCATATCAAGTACCACAAAATCGGCTGGGATTATGAAATCCTTGACCTTCACCAGCACATCTTCAACAATGCCCTTCGGATAGGAGACTGATCGATCAGCCATCTGCAGTGAGATCGTCGTGGGCTTGATGCTGCCGATCTTTAGCCGCTTGAAGATTGAAAGCGGCATCAGATTGATTGATGCCCCCGAGTCACAGAGAACCTTGCCGAAGGTCTCACCTCCGATGACACAAGAAATTGTGAAGGAACCCGGGTCCTCCCTTTTGATCGGCATCTTCTTTTAGATGATGGCGCTGCACTCTTCGAACAGGTTGACCGTCTCATGCTCCAAGAACGGTCTTTTCTGAGAGACCATGTCTTTCAGAAACTTGATGTACCCGGGCATCTCTTGAAGAGCTTCTACCAATGGAATGTTGATATGCACCTTCTTCATTGTCTCCAGAAATCGTGCATATCTTTCGTTCTTCTTGGTCTTGGTAAACCGTTGCGGATACGGCAGAGGCGGTTTCTTCATTGGCGATTGAGGAGCAGCCGTCGATCGCGCTGATCTGGCTCGATCGACGCGTCTTTTGGGGCTCCGTCGATCGACGAGGATGCTCCGTCGGTCGACGGAGCTTCGCCTGGGGCGATTTCGGCCTCTTCTTTAGATTCTTCTTCATCTCGGGCCCCTGTTTCTGCTTGCTCAGGCCCTTCATAGGTCTTGCCTCCTCTCAGAGTGATAGCGTTCACTTGATTCCTCTGATTCTGATTCTTGGGATTGACCTGGGTGTTGCTCGGAAGTTGCCCCGGCTTGTGCTTGGTCCCAAGGGCATCTGCGATCTGGCTGACTTGATTCTCAATGATTTGCACGTGCTTCTGCACCTGATCGACCTTTGTGTTCACCCCCGAAATCTCCTGTTTCAACTTAGTCACAGTATCTGTGGAGCCTTCCATGAACTTAGCCAAAATCTCCTCGAGATTTGGCTTCTTCTTCTCTACCACTTCTCCGTTTTGCACGGCAAATCCTGGTGGTGGTTGCTCTGCAGCTTGAGGATTTGCATAAGAGAATCCAGGATGATTCCTTCCGTGATTGTAATTGTAGGGCTGGTTATTCTGTTGATTGTGGTGCTGGTAACCACCTCGATAATTGTTCTCATAACCATTCCTTTGAACAAAATTCACATCAGCATTGTTCTCCTCGATTGGCCCCTGCGATGCTTCAACTGCGGCAACCGTTTTTTCTTGCTTCAGGTTAGCGAACTCTTCCCTGAGCTTTTTCAGCTCGGCTGCCAAATCTGGTTGCTCGGCAACTTTTTCCACGGCTTTTTCCACCACTTTCTCTACAGCTTTCACAGGCCGAGTTCGGCTTGTGGACCACCGTTGAGTGTTGTTGGATATCTTTTGGAAGAAATCCATGGCCTTTTTCCCACTTTTCGTCATGATTGTGTCTCCAAGTGTGGTGTCCATCAGTTTGGCTGTTTTATCGTTGAGCCCTTCATAGAATGCTTCAGCTTGTTCTCCCGGCGGAAAACCATGTCCGGGACAGGCTCTCAGTAGGTCCTTGAATCTTTCCCATGTCTCGCTGAAGCTTTCATCAGGCCTTTGAGCGAACCTGATGATTTCTTTCCGTTTTTGCCGAATAACATTCGGAGGGAAGAAGTTCCCTAGAAACTCGTTTCTCAGTTCGGTCCACGTACTTATGCTTCCTTTGTCCAGTGCAGTGAACCATGACTGTGCCTTATCCCTCAGAGAGAATGCGAACAGACGCATTCGGATGGCACTCTTGCTGACTCCTCCAATTTTCACTGTATTGCAGAGCATAATGAATTTATCCAAATGTGCATAGGGATCCTCGGTAGCTCTTCCTCCGAATTGGTTTTGTTGCACCATCTGTACCAATCCGGTCTTCAGTTCAAAATTGTTGGCATTGATGCCAATCTTGAAATCTGTCTCCTTGAACCGAGGTTTGTACCTATTCTGCATGGCTTATTCCTCCTCCTCATCGTCAGACTCTTTTGGAGGATCCTAATTGCCTTCCTCTCCATTGTCGAGATTGTCCTCGAATAATGGGTTGTTCCTTTCCAAATGGTATTGTTGGATTTGTGCTCTCATAGCTTGGACTTCTTGGAGAAGCAACGCCTGCTCCTCTGCAGTTAGAACTGGTGGAGGCGGTGGTGCGTTATCTTCCATTGTGTTATTACTTGAGCTTTCCTGAGCACGCTTGTTCCTTCGGATCTTTCTGCAAGTAGCTTCAATGTCCGGATAGTAATAAAGCGGGTCCTTTCCTCTGGCTCTTGTACTCATGCACTACCTGTACAGCAAAGGAGGTAGTGATATACAACTGGAAATAAAACGAAACAAACTGATATAAACAACAAAAATTTGGAAAAACAGAAGCGACGTCGATCGCTTGGACCTAGCGTCGATCGACGGAAAGAACTCCTCTTCGTCGATCGATGCGGCGTCCTCGTCGGTCGACGGCGGGTACGAAAAACTTGAAGAAATTACAGGAAACACAAAAATTTACAGCCTAAAGCAATATTTCAATCACAGACTTAATAGTAAGATTAATTCTATTCGATCCCCGGCAACGGCGCCAAAATTTGATCACTAAAATTATTTAACAGTGACTTAGCAAAGCTAATAATATAGTGGCAAATAAAATTATCGATCCCTCAGGGAAAGAAATAACGAAAAATCTTGAAGTACTAAGTCAGACGTTCTTGAAAATACTGATTAGGAAAATCGAATGAAAAGGTTTTGGTTGTTTTGAAAATCGCAATCTTTGCTATCGAAAATTAAACAGGAAAATTGAAAAGCTTTTGAAGTCAAATAAGAGAAGCACAGATTCCAGGGATATCTACCTATCAAGTATAACATGTATGAACAAATCGATTAATTCCCAAGTTTAATTCCTCTTCGTAGTGAAACATCAGAAAAGTATTACGAACTTCTTTGTTGGACAATTCGTAAAGTAGATTAATTAATTACCTATCTCCGTTCGGTCTCAAGATAAATTAACTAACTCCAAAGATCTACAGATTTATTCTACAATTAATCTCCTTCAGTTACGACAAGAAATCAAATTATATTGTGAAAATCTCTTTCGATTGAAAACTATTACAGTTACGTCTCTAGAATTCAACTAGTAATCCTAAGTTGTGGCCAACATACTTAAAGATTTAGAATAAAACCAGATTTCACAAACTACGAAGGGAAAGGGAAAATAATTCAATTAATCACAACATGCATACATTGATAGTTCGAAACCCTAGAATCTGAGAAGGGATTTAGTTACACATATTCATGGGAATATTGATCATAGAAAAATACAACCTGAATTGCATAAAAACTGGAATCCGGAAATCTTCTCGTAGAAACTTGTCTTCAAACATAAAAATTCTTCAACTCTAATATTCTAATAATTGCTCTAACTTTCTCTCTCTAATTCTAGTCTCTCTACAGTAGAAGTCGAAATTTACATGAATTTATAATGATGAAAGATGTATCTAGCAGTATCTAGGGTTAGATATGCCTCTATCTCCAAATCAGATAAGAAACAGGATTTCCGCGTGCGCGTCGACCGCGTCTGATTGGCGTCGATCGCGTCTCAACTTCTTGCCTCGTCGACCGCTTCTGAACAGCATCGGTCGACAAGGTCTCCTTCTTCCATCGATCGCCTTCTCCTTTGCTTCGTCGATCGTTTGGCAACAACATGCCTCGTCGATCGACTAAGGGTCCTCGTCGATCGACGAGGTCTCGAGCACTGGATCCTGATTCCTCTGTTTTTCGACTAGAAACCTGCATGATTCATCAAACACGATATTCCAAGTACAAAATCCAATTCATGTATGAAAACAAGTACAAAAACGATCTAAACACTACACAATCAGTCAAAGAACTATAAGATAAGTTGGTGAAAATCCTAACTTATCACTGACCTGATTCTCTTCACGGTGATTCCCTTGTCATTTTGCACTTGAAGGATGAGCTCCAGAAGCTGAAGCTTAACTTCATTCTTGGTCTTCAGTATCTTCACCCATGTGTATCTCGAATAGTCATCTACTACAACGAGAGTAAACCTCTTTCTTCCAATGGTGGGTGGCTTGAACGGTTTAAACAGATCCATGTGAAGTAGTTCCAGGGTCCTATTTGTGCTTGCTATGATGGGGCGATTATTGAATGAGCTCTAGTTTACTTCCCCATCTTGCATGCTTTGCAGACACCTTCTTCTTTCTTGAACCTAGCTTGTGGTAGGCCTTCCACAAGCTTATGCTTGGCTAAGTGTCTGATGGATTGGAAATGCAGGTGGCTAAGCTTCTTATGCCATAGCTAATTGACTCCTTCTTGGGATGAGCTTGTTGCGACAAGGCAAGTGTCAGACTGTCCTTTCTTCCAATCCACAATATAGAGACTCCCTTTCTTCACTCCTTTAAGCGTGTTATCCTTAGAGTCTTTATCGTTGATTAAGCAATCATCTTCGGCAAATGTCACCTCATATCTAGATTGGATAAGCTGACTAATACTCAGCAAGTTGTAGTTGAGGTTGGTGACTAAGGATACGTTGTATATGGGGATCCCGTTGTACTTTAAGTATCCCTTGCCAATTACTCTCCCCTTTGAACTATCTCCAAAGATAATAGAGGGTCATCTCGTCATTTCCACATTTGAGAGGAGTTCCTTTTCTCCAGTCATGTGGGTAGAGCACCCACTATCCAAAATCCAAGCTCGTTATTTCTTCTTGAGCTGACTTTGGCGATCATGTACCTGCAAAACAAAGAAAGTTAGACTAAAGGTACTCGAGTTTCTGCAGTTGCTGCCGGGTTAGTCTTATGGTTGTATTCTTTTGTAATCCATACTTGCTTAACCTTAAACTTAGGTGCAGCAACCTTCTCTCCCTTTCTTTTCCTCCTGAAATAATGGCTGCTATTTGTATGCGTGTGAGAAGGAATGGGGTGAGTGTGTGAAACCTTGCCATAAACTAAGTTTCTTGGAACCAAGTTCCCTGAAACTGACTTCCCAGAAACTAAGTTTCTTGAAACAATGTTTTGGCTGGGTTCTCAGAAACCAAGTTCGGGGTGTGAAGTTGATACGATTCTCGTCGGGAAGGTTTAGATTGCAGCCTAGGAACTCGAACGAATGGACTCAGACACGACACAGAAGCAACTAAGGTTGATAACATGGGAAGATCCAACACCTTTGGAATCGAAATCCTTCAAGTACTGTAGTCCAGATTGAATCTCCTACGACCCAATAAGCGAATTGATCCAACAACGAAGGATATATGCAAAGACACCACCAATGGATATGACAGTCCAATTGATTAGTCGAGATTGAAACCTTAATGGAAGATTATAATTTCGAGTATTGAGCCTTCAGAAATTAAAGCAGAAAACCTCACAATTTTATTAAACTCTGAAAACTGAATAAATTGTTCCATAACAAGGCCTACATATAGGCAAACTCAAATCCTAATAAGGAAATCAAATCCTAATCTAATAAGGAAATCAAATCCTAATTTCATAAGGAAATCAAATCCTAATCTGATAAGAAAATAAAATCCTAATAAAATATGGAAATAAAATTTATATAAAAGATTAATAAAAATACTAATATATCTAGAAGGAAATATAGCAAAAACTCGAAAATAATTAAAAACAACTAAATTAAAATAACTCGAATTTTTTCAATTAAACTTCTTCTTTCAGCCCAACGGGATCTCCATCATTCCCCTCTTCTTCAAAAGGATTTGTCCTCAAATCCTTGTCGGTGCCAGATAAAATTGACCATCGTACATCACCTTTAGTTGGCTTGTTTGGCGTACTATTATCTTCAAATACTGGCAATTGTTTGATCTCATGCACTTTCCTTTTCAAACCAATGGTCCTCACAAAATTGAATTGAACTCTGATCCTCTCAACCATCTTCTCAACTGACGTCATTAACTCTGACTCTGTCGTCTTCTGCACTTGACACGGGCTTTGGATACCCATAACTGAGCTGTTAATGATAGTAAGTGTAGTCGGAACCTCGAATCCTTCATCATCTTCCATATGACTCTCCAAGGGTGTAGCAACTCTCACCTCCTCTTCTTTGGTCTGTTGAATTGGCTGCATCGACTCAGATTGAGTTGTCACCACTACTTCACGAAGAACCTCCAATGGTATCTGAACTTTTCTATTGTCTTCCTCGATTTCTTGAACTGAAACAGGCAACGACTCAGACTTGGTTGCCACCAACACCTGCTCCACCATTAACATAAGCTTATCAAATAGGTAGGAGCTATCTGGTTGAGTCTCCCACCTTGCTTGTCTATATCTCATCTTTTTTCTGCCCAAATAATCATCTTCCAATGCATCAAGTCGTTGATGCAACATCTCCATCTCTGACCTCACCATCTTTCTGAAGTTAGATTTCAAAAGCTTCATCATATAATTCATCTGAATTCTAGCATCATCATCTAATCCATCACATTCAGTAATAGCCATTCTGCTCATGGAATGTCACGACATAGAAATGACACTTGTAGATTGATAAGCTCATATTTATACTCACTTATCTATATTTTTCTCCATTGTTTCAAGTGTTTTACATTATGTTTTTACTTATTTCTATGCATGATTCCACTTTAGAGGGTGTTATGCCTCTGATGGGTGAATTTTGCAGGTTTTAGGCCAAATTCATTGGAAACCCGTACCGGAAGCAGATGATGTTCAAAGGAACAGTCACGACTTCTTCCACAGATGGGATCTGAGCTAATGAAGCACATGGATGGAAAGATCTTTGAGTTAGCTTTCCGACGCAACTGGAATCGGGTCAATCGGAGTTCGGGAGAGGAAATTATGACCAAAACCGTGAGACTGCGCAGACAGATGTTTCTGTGTCGAGAGACAGGATTTGTGTCGACCGAAACAGAGGTCAAAACATTCCTGTCGACCGACAGGATTTATTTCGATCGACACAGAAGCCCGAAAAAGCTATTTTGGGCCTGTTTTGGCAGTTTTTGCTATTTTAACCCAATACTCAAATTAGGTCTTTTTCCCCCTCTATAAATAAGAACTCTTAGGCACGAAATTAGAGACTTCTCATCTATCTTTTAAGTTGTTTTTACCTTGGATTTTACATTGAACTTTGGAGTTTTTCAAGACTTTGAAGGTTCCTCTATATTTGTAAGTTCTTTAATAATATGTTTGTTTTAATTTTAGTCATGTTTTGTGGCTAGAACCCTAAACAGGTTCTAGGGTTATGATTTCTTTTCTGATGCATGTCTAATTGATATCAACTCATATAGCATGGATTAATTCTCTGATTTAATTTTATAATCTAGATTAAAAGAAGGACCGAGAGGTGAATTGAGATCTAGGTTTATAGTTAATAATTGATGGATCGAGAGATGAAAATTGTTAACAGGAAGAGAAAATTAATTGTGTTTGTTTTCTATCTCAAAAGGAAGAAACTTGCATAGGAATTAATTAGATAATTATTGAGATTAATTAATTTGGTGTTCTTGAGACCGAGAGGAGATAGTCACTAATTAATAATCTAGGATTTAATTGCCTGACCAAGGAATTTAATCCACAAAAATCTATGTTTTCCCCATTGCTGAGTTGATTGATATTTGCATGTTGAAGATTAGATTATCTGCCCTAGGATCTGTGCTTTCTTTAATTGTTTTCAAAACCTTTATTTTCTTCAATTGTCATCTTTAATTTACAAAACAAAAATCCCTTTTTCAAATTCCTCAAACATCTATGATTTATTAATTATAGCTAGTACTTTGGATTTATCGTTGCACAGTCCCTGTGGGATCGACCACCTTAGGGTGTAAAAATATTATTTGCTCGCTGCTTTCTGCAGTTATCAAATTGGCGCCGTTGCCGGGGACTGTCAGATTTATCTGAATATTAGTTTATTTTTAGATCTGATGGATTGAGGTTGTATATCTATTTTTATTGTTATTTCCTGTTTTATTGTTGGTTTTTGAAAGTTTTCTGCTTTTGATTTCATTTGGTGTTGATTTTTGGTGTTTGATTTTCGTGTTTGTTCCTGTTCAGTTTTTTGGTTTTCGGCCTCTGTGTCGACCGACAGAATTTCTATCGACCGAAACAGAAGCAGAATCCTTCGTGTCGATCGACAGGCCCTCTGTCGATCGACACAGTTTCTGATTTCCTGTTTTTCTTTGTTTTTGTCGCAGGTTTATGAACACAAGGACCCAGGGCAAACCACTCGAGACGTTTGACCCAGAAATTGAGGCCACCACCAGAAAAAGGAAGGGAAAAGCCAAACAAAGCACAGTCATGGATGAGATGCCACCTTTGGAGGATCCCGACACACAACTCATCACTCAAGAGAGTGCCACACTACTTGTCCAAGAAGTCACTCAGATGAAGGACATCATCAAGCAGCTCATGGCAGAAAGGGAAGCAGAAAGGCGCGAGGCCGAAAGAAGAGAGAGAGAGAGAGCCCAGAGGGAGGATTCCGACGATGAGGACCCCAATGCTATGGCCAAGAAGTACAGACCGCAACCCGAAAATGAGGGATTCGTTATTGGCATCACTGCTAATAACTTTGAACTCAAGACCGGCCTGATTCAGATGGTTCAGCAGAACCAATTTGGAGGCCGAGCAGTGGAGGATCCGTACACTCACCTCAGGATGTTCGTGGAGGTGTGTGATACCATCAAGCAGAATGGAGTCTCTCAGGATGTGATCCGACTTCGTCTGTTCCCCTTCTCACTTAGGGATCAGGCGCGGTCGTGGTTCACCGCTTTGGATTGCACCAACATTCGGACATGGGCTGATCTCCGAACAGAGTTCCTCGGCGCATTCTTCCCGCCGTCTGTGATCATTTAGAAGAAGATGGAGATCCTGCAGTTCCACCAAAGGATGGATGAGACTCTCTTTGAGGGGTGGACCAGGTTCAATGAGGTGCTTAGGAGTTGTCCGGGCCACGGAGTTGTTACCGAGGAGCAGGTTCATATCTTCTACAGAGGGCTAACCGAGGAAAGCCAAAAGGCGGTGGACTATGCAGCTGGTGGATCATTGATGAGCAAGTCACCAGAGAAGGCCATGAAGCTGTTCAGAAAGATGGCATTACATGATCAACAATGGGGGAATCCAAGGAGGCCACAAATTCGAGCTGTTGAGGCAAAGAAGGATGATGCACTGAAGAAAGAGGTTGAGAAGCTCAAGGGGGAAGTTGAAAAGCTAACTACTTTTGCTTCTATTTCTGTTGCACAGGTTGACCCTATCGCCGACGTGAACTACATGAATCGTGGTGGCTACCAGAATCAGTACCGGCAAGGGGGATACCAATACTACCATCCTAGACCTCATCCAGGTTTCTCCTACTCTCAGCCAAATGCCGCCGAGCAGCCACCTCCAAATTTCGAGGTGCAAGATGGTGAAGTGGTGGAAAAGAAAAAGGAAACCCTCGACGAAGTGCTGAAGAATTTCATCAAAGCTTCGGACCACAGAATGGGGAAAATCGAGAAAGAAGTGGAAGGAGTCAACTCCAAGGTGGATCTGCTCAGCAAGCACGCCAAGATCATTGAAACTCAAATGAGCCAAATTGCTACGACCATCGGGATACAACATACTCCAGGAAAGTTGCCCAGCACCACCGAGGCGAATCCCAAGAATCGGAAAGATTGCAAAGCTGTGGGGCTGAGGTCCGGAAAGAGCTACAAAGGTCCGAGCATGCCCCAAAGCAAGTTTGGGGGAGAAAAGAAGCAGACCCAGCAGAGCCGGCCTCTGTTTCGACCGACAGGAATCCTGTCGATCGACACAGAGGCCCAGAAGAGGCAGTTGACACCGATTCAGAAGAAAAGATCGACAGAGCTGCAGAGGGTGTGTCGATCGACACACCCCCTGTCGATCGACAGGCAGACCAAAGCAAAGGCCAGTCGACACAACCACAGCTGCAACATCATTCTTCCACTTCCAATGCTGCCAGACCACCTCCGATGCCATTTCCTCAGAGATTCGCCAAGCAGAAAGAGGATTCCAAGTTCTCTCGCTTTGTTGAGAACTTGAAGAAGGTAAGCATTAATATTCCACTAATCGAAGCTCTTTCTGAAATTCCAGGTTACATGAAATATCTCCGGAAGCTGATGAGCGCGAAGAAACACTTTGTGGAGAATGCAACCGTGAAGCTTCATGAGCAGTGCATCATGGTACTCCAAAAGAAACTTCCAGTCAAGAGAAGTGATCCAGGTTGTTTCACCATTCCAGTTGAGATCGGGGGATTCAAGTTCGAGAAGGTGCTGTGCGACACTGGTGCTAGCATCAACCTAATGCCCTTCTCTATCTTCCAGCGCCTCAAGATTGGAGAGTTGAGGTTGACTACAATTACTTTGCAGATGGCAGACCGATCTGTGTCTCGCCCGAAAGGTATAATTGAGGATGTTCTCATTCGAGTGGGTCATCTAATTTTTCCTGCAGATTTTGTAGTCTTGGATATGAAGAAAGATGGCAGTACACCCCTCATCTTGGGAAGGGAATTCCTAGACACTATTGCTGCGCTGATTGATTGCCGTGGTGGGGAGATCACGCTTCGAGCAAATGAGGAAAGGATCACATTCAAGCTCGACACAAGCCGGCAACAATCCGAATGCTTCAGAATCACATTCCAAGAGGAAGCAGCTGAGGAAGAAGAAGAAGCAAGTGAGGAGTTCAAAGAAGACCAAGCCGCTCAAAGATGGGAGCGAGGGAACGAGTCGGCAAAATTGTCAATTACACCATCTCTTCCCGAGCTCACTGCTGTCATCCAAGATCGGTGGGTCTATATGGTGGATTCTCATGGGAGGCGAGTGCGATCTAGCCCGCCCTGGTTCTGAAAACAGGTATCGTCAAGCTACGACGTTAACTAAAGCACTTGTTGGGAGGTAACCCAACTGTTATTTGTTTTTATTTCAATTCCTTTCAAATTTCGTAGTTGTTTATTTTTATTTTCTGCCTTTACTTTGTTATTGGTTTTGTTGTTCAATTATTAAAAAAAAAATAAGAAAAATTTGGAGGAATTGCCTCTGTTTCGATCGACAGACCGGCTGTCGATCGACACAGAGGCATGGCGCACAGAGAACTCTTACTTCGATCGACAGCAGCATGAGTCGACAGAAGGCCCTGTGTCGATCGACAGGCCCCCTGTCGGTCGACACAGAGTGCCAGCAGCACCAAATCTTCGTCGTGCAGCGCTGACTTCCTCGGATGGATAAAAACGTCGATGTCTGAGATCGACAGTCCGGTACAGTTCGGTTTCTTGTCTGATTTTCAAACTTTTTCTTACTCTCCGAGTTCGAAATAAGTTTGGGGGGATGTCGACAAGAAATTGGAACTTTCTATCCCTTTACTTGCTTTGTTTTTATTGCATTTATTTGATTTGGTATGTTTAATTTTTGCAAATAAAAAAAAAATATGGATAGTATGTGAGGAAAATCTTTAAGTAATTGAACCCTCTAGCATTATATGCAATGTTTGGAATCGATCTTTGATTAGTTGAGTTGATTTCGATTGTGGTTGATTTGCCTATGAATGTAGAATACCGCTTGATAGGGTCTAATTGAAACTTACACTTGCATGATGTTTGAGTGGATTGAAATTGACTAAGGAAGAATTTTTGAACCCAAGTGAGTTTTTGAGCCTTTATTTGTTCATGAGAGATTCGCATGTATGTTTTCGTTTCTCTAGAACTTGCTTTTGTTCTGTTTTGAGACTGCATAGTGTGCACAAGGATAGAAAATGATCTTAGGCCATCTTTGTTAGCCAAATTATCCTAAACACTGTCCCTTGTTATATTTTATCCCTAGATTAGCCCATTTGAGCCTGTTACTTTTTCTTTCTTGGTCTATGAGTTAAGAAAAACATTGTAGTTCTATTTTGTCTATGAGATAGTGCTATGAAAAAGGTGAATTGTATCCTGTCTATAGGATTTGGGTGAAATAAGGATAATTGTTATGAGTGGATGGGAAAATTTTAGATTGGTGAGCAAAAGAAGATGGGCTCTAAAAAAAAAAAAAAAAAGTAGTGTCCTTATAAGCTCAAATCATTAAATAAAATTTTTAAGAGCATGAAAGAACTAGAAAATAAAATGATGAGCCTTGATTTGTGTTGAAATTTTTAGGAGATTGGTGGATGATGAGAAGATAGTGTTTGGATTTGTTGAGAGTCATGAACTCAATTGGTTAAGTCACTTGGCCATATTCTCGTTGAGACGTTTCCGAAAAGTACAATTGCACTGAAATCGGACACCTGTAGCAAAAGTTATGACCAAAACAGTTTTCTCACTCTTTTTTTTTCACAATTTTTTTTCTCTTTTTTTGTATATTCTCTTTTTTTTTAAATAAGAAAATTACCAAATTACTTGGTAATCAAGAAGGAAAATATGGATAAGGAAATATTTGAATAAAGTAATTACCAAATTACTTGGTAATCAAGAAGGAAAAAAATATGGATATGGATATATATGATAAGAAAAGATTTGAATAAGGTAATTACTAAATTACTTGGTAATCAGGAAGGAAAAAATATAGATAAGGAAAAATTTGAATAGATATGGTATGATACTAATAATTCAAATCTTGACTAACAAGAACCCTAAAATAACAACTCAAAGACACGAAATATACGAATCAAGAACGACATAAAAGACACGACAGGAAACAAGATAAGACACAACTTTTTTTAAATTGTTTTTTGACACACTAAACACACAAAATTGAAAGACAAGGACGAGGGAGGACATGACTTGGATATTGATACTAAAATGATAAGGAAAATAAAGACACAACCTGGCTTTGGGTACCAAAATGATAAGGAAAAGATAGACAAAACCTGGCTCTGATACAAAAATGATACGATCCTCGTCGGAAAGGTTTAGATCGCAGCCCAAGAACTCGAACGAATGGACTCAGACACGATGCGGAAGCAACTAAGGTTGATAACAGGGCAAGATCCAACACCTTTGGATTCGAAATCCTTCAAGTACCGTAGTCCAGATTGAATCTCCTACGACCCAAGAAGCGAATTCATCCAACAACAAAGGATATATGCGAAGACACCACCAATGGATATGACAATCCGATTGATTAGTCGAGATTGAAACCCTAATGGAATATTAGAATTTTGAGTATTGAGCCTTCAAAAATTAAAGGAGAAAACCTCACAATTTTATTAAAATCTGAAAACTGAATAAATTGTTCCATATCAAGGCCTATATATAGACAAACTCAAATCCTAATAAGAAAATCAAATCCTAATCTAACAAGGAAATCAAGTCCTAATTTCATAAGGAAGTCAAATCCTAATCTGATAAGAAAATAAAATCCTAATAAAATAAGGAAGTTAAATCTATATAAAAGATTAATAAAAATACTAATATATCTAGAAGGAAATAAAGCAAAAACTTGAAAATAATTAAAAACAACTAAATTTAAACAACTCGAATTTCTTCAATTAAACTTCTTCTTTCAGCCCACCGGGATCTCCATCAGAAGTCTTCCTAGCCCTTGGAATGGAAAAATGATTGGGCTCAGACCTCATATATGTGTTCCTCCTATACGTACAAGTTCTCCTTTCATAAGAGGTATAGTTAGGGAACCTCGAATATTTGGTATCCGGGAATGATACTGACTTCATACGAAGGTCAGTTTTGGCTGTTGAAGTGGGTTTCCTTGCATAAGGAACAATCTACTTCACCCACTTCTTAGAAATAGCAGACTTCATTACAGGTTTATTTGGTTTAGAAACCAAATTACTTTTAAGCTTCGGGTTGAAACTCAGTTTTGAAACTGACTTCTTCCCTTTGCCTTGATTTGCCACTAAAGAGTCCTTATCAGTACTAACTACTCCTTTTTCTAATAGCTTTACTTCTAAACCGGAATCCTTTTTAAAATGATAATTTGAAATATATCCGATTTCAGAAGTCGATGCATGATTGCTCAAAATACTTTCAGAAAATCCTTGCCCTGTGTTATCAGATGGATCTTGTTGTAAGCTTAGGGCTTCTGAAACTTTGCTCGTTCTTGAATAAAGTGAACAAATAACTTTTTGGTCACTGCGATTTTCAGTTTTAGAGATTCGCATTCTTCATAAATAGTTTGAAAATTCTCAAGTAAGGTTGAATGCTCCTCTCTAAGCTTGGCTAGCTCATCACTTACTGACTTGATCCTTGGATCTCTTCAGTCAATTTAGAAACTTGAAGTTTCAGTGTGGCATTCTCGCCAGCTAAAAATTTTTCAATTCATAAAATTTTGAAAACTTTTTATTCAAAACTTCGTGGGTTATATCCTTCGAATCCAAGCAATAAGATTCAGAGTCCACCTCTATGCATGCAATATGAATAGAAACTGAGTTTGAAATATTTACCAAGTTCTGCGACTCAGCTTCGGTTCCTTCTTCTTCAGAGTTAGATGCTCCTTCTTCTTTTCCATGTTTTGCCATCAGTACCAAGAAGGCTTCTTGCACGGCCTTATCATCTAAATTATAGTAGCCATCATCATTATCTGAGATGTCTGGAACCTTAGTCCTTGATAGCATAGCCTTTGCAACATCTTTAGAAGCTTTATTCTCGAATACCCTCTTCAGGCGCTCCCTTGCCACCTTGGATACCAACGAGCACTCGTACTTGAGGTGATTGGGGGAGTTGCGCTTGAAACACGCCTTGGGAGGTCTCTTGCTAAATTTTTTTTCACTGGATTGTGCACCTTCATTCTTGATTTTGGCTTTTTCAAGAAGCCTGGTCAGCTTCCTCATCTGTTCCTCAAGCTCGACAATAGAGGTCTCTTCCTCGTTCTTCTAGTAAGAAGGTGTTGGCGTTGACTTTGATGTAGAGGTCTGACCGGTTGATCTGTCAGGTTGGTAATGCTTTTGTGGCCTTCTTTTAAAATATCTCTTTATAAAGAATACAACGCCTTCTTCTGGTTGCGTACTGACGTTCCGCACGACTTCATTCATGTTCGCCATTTGGATATCCCACTCGTGGGCTAAAAGCTGGGTGAACAGTCCTTTAATTCCAATCCATGTCACTTTCTTTAAAGAAATGAAATTAATTATCGGAGATAAACTAATACCATGTTATCCTACTGAGCAGGGACATCACAAATGAGTTATACTACGGATAATATCTAAGAAGATGAATCACATGGCCAACCTACTTATAAAAATAGAATTTTTCATACACATGAGGTCCATGACACATGATCTTTATAGCTTACTTGTCTCATTTAATTCAATCCCAGAGAACTTGTGAAAACCAAATTGCGCAAGCTACACATATAGATGTTTATGCATGCTCTCCCACTTCTCACATGAATTAAATGTTTGTTTTTACAAAATCTCATCTATTGGAATTTATGAATAATAAAATAAATAAGCTACACAACATGTAGAATGTTACTTATTGAATTACTCACTTCTAATAAGTGATCACTTTGTGGAGGTCTTAAATTTACTTGCTTTGTATATTAATTCATAAGGTTTGATTAATTGTTCATTTGCACATAGTTTATTTCATGTTACTTTGTAATTTGAATTGAGACAGACCATCTCATTTCGCAGGTTTTTGATTGTACGAAGATTTACAACTCCGCTCTCTGTCCTTCAAACGTTTGTAAGATGTGATTGTTGATTTGACAGGATTCATCCGTTGATCCTTCGTTAGCCAATCTCTTGTTTTATTGCTTCAGCTGCCAGTTCCTTCGACTTGTCAACTCGTTAATTATACTGTCTACCAGTAGGCTCTTCTCTCAACTAGTCCATTCTCATGTGATCTACCAGTAAGCTCGTCTCTCAACTGGTTAGCTCCTTAGTCAGTCAGTTTCTCTTCTCCCACAACTACATGTTCAGTCATGGTCCTCATGGATGGTCTTGATTTCTACAAATCTATTTCTCAAGTCTTAAAATTGACAGTTAGCTTGGCCTAAACTATTACACTTAATAAATCTATACAATCAATTACAAGATCAGTTTTTAAGTCAATTTTATACATTCAAACTAACGGTTTCTGACATTCATCAAAAAACACTATTATTTCAAACAATAGAATATTATTGATTTGGTAAAAGCTTGAGTGAAACAAGCTCATGATTTTTAATATACAAATCCTAACTTATTTATATATATCAACTGAATGTTGAGCAAATGATGTATTTTCATACAGTAAATGATGTGTCTTAATTAAATTAATGGTTAATTTTATTAAGTAAATGATGTATTAATTCTTTGTTCAGTAAATAATGCATTTAGTTTTTATTCAATAAATTATGTTTTTGATTTAACAAATAATGTATAAAAAAACTTTTATAATATGAATTTTGTGAAATTTGTATCTCGCAATACTGTCTCTATAAACTTTTATATTATCTCATACATAGATTTGTAATTGGTTTTCAGTAAATATCTTTATTCGATAGTGCTTTCAGATACAGTCGTATTTAACTGATTGAAAAACCAAATTGTACGTGTTTTTTCAGAATTTTCGTCATAATTATTTTTCTATGTAGCTATATATTTTCATAACAAAAAATAACATGTAGAGCATTCAAATAGAAAAAACTAGATATCAAGGTTGTGGATGCTAGCTAATTGAATTTCATTTATATATATATACACCACTAAATCAGGAGATCCCAAGTTCACCTTAGAAAGAATATCACCATTATATAATATGGCAAAAACTTGCGTTAGGCATGCCTCAACGGTTTAGGTGGATTTTATCTATATCCAAATGAGTTCACTCATCTTAAATAGAGTTTATTATTCCCCAATTAAAGTATATTAGATGAGTTTGACTTGGGTTAATGGATAAGATCCGCCTAAACCATTTAAGCTTGTCTAATCTGAGACATTTCCTAATAATATAGATTTATGCTAACATTCTATCGAATTCTGAACATTGGTTTTGGATGGTTAGCCCATAAATATAGCTAAAACTTCCATTCTTAGTCAATGATTCACGAATATAAATAAAACACCAACTCCACAAGCGATTTAACTTCCAACATCGATTCAAGAAAGAAAAAGAAAAAAAAAAATAACATGGCAATGAAAATGAAAATCGTAGATTTTCTGATCCTTTTTCTATTCATCAGCTCTGTTTTGGTAGCAACCACCGCGAGTCCTCCTGACAATCAAGAAGTCGCCAAAGCCAGCGGAGGCGCCCCCGCAGACGCACCTGCAAACGCCAAGGGCGAGAAAGATGACGGTGGTGCGAAGGCACCTGCTACAGCCCAGAGCCCCACCGAAGGACATGATGCCGCCGAGGGTCCGAGCTCGAACGACGAACACAAGAAACATAAGAAAAGTGATGATGGTGACGGGAAAGAAGAAAAGAAAGAGCATAAGAAGGGTCACAAGAAGTCCGAGGAGGGCGAAGAGACAAAGCACAAGAAAGATCATAAGAAGTCATCCGACGACGACGACAAGAAGAAGCATAAGAAAGATGATCATAAGAAGTCGTCCGATGATGATGAGAAGAAAGAGCATAAGAAAGAACACAAGAAAAGTGGGAAGAAGGCGTCCAAGGGCGATGACAAAAAGATAGATGGTGAGAAATCAACTGGTAATGCTAATGGCCCGAGCTCCGGCGATGATAAGTCTTCAACCGATGCTGCAGAGGGGCCGAGCTCCGGTGAGGGACCTAGGAAATTATTTAATCGTAAGTTAATCTCTTTCTTTGGTGACGACGGATATTAGCTAGCATGCAAAAAATCGATCAAGAATCATGCATTTGGATTCAAACCCTAGCTAGCTAAAATATAAGTATATTTATCTTGTGATTATTTTCTCTTGTTGAGAACTTTTTCTATTTGGGTTTTGTTTTTTAGTTTCGTTTCAATAGATTATGTATTTGAGTTTTGTTAATTGGTGGCATTGCTAGAGCATTATAATTAGTTTCAATGTAATCATTTTATTTATAATAAAGAACATTTTCATTGTATGAATCAATCAAGTTGTAAGTGGTTAAGGTCTAAGTACAAAATAATATATATATATAATACTCCCTCCGTCCCATTAGATTAGTCCATTTTAGTTTCGGCACAGAAACTAATGTTTGTGAGTGTAGTGGAATTAATATTTTATTGATGGGAAAAGATTTTTTTCCATTTTAGGAAAGTAGACTAATCTGGTTGGATAGACGAAAATGAAAAAATGGACTAATCTAACGGAACGGAGAGAGTAATATATTAATATATCGATTTGTCCCTTGACAAAGAAGATGGAGGAACTTGTTCTTCGCGTTGAATCCGAATGGGACACTGCAAATATGGTGATTTATATAAGCATGCCGGGTAGATTTACTATTTAAATATAGGCAAACTCTCAAATGAGACCGTCTCAATATTTATTATGAGACGAATTTAATGATATATTTAAATTATTGAAATGATGTATATATTTTTTTATAATATATTTTAGTGTAGAGATTTTTCAATTTCTAAAGATTAAAGACTCCTCGTGAAAATAAAGGACTATTTCATATTTGGATGAGTTTTTAGAATATTTTGCACTCCTTGATCTTGTGAATAAAAAATAACTAAGTGGTTAAAATATGGGAAAATTAAAAATATTAAATGGAATCCCCATGTGAGAAAAAAGAAGCCCTGATTCACATCGGGATAGGATGGCAGTTGCAACATTAATTTTCTAGTGGAATGAATTAATGTTATAAGTTCAAGTTATATTCTGGGTTGAATATACATATGTGTTTGGACTTATGGGAGGCCCAATCCTATACCTTCTAGAGATCCCTGGCCTGACCCAACTAGAAACCCTAGAAGATGCCTATAAATAGGATCTTATGGTTGAGAGAAAAACACTAGTTGTCATTTTCATAAGCTCATGTGTTGAGCAACAGTTAGAGTTTAGATCTCTTAAACATTGTAGATCTAGAGTTTTGGATTGGCATCTACGATTCGGAGGACTGCTGTCCACCCGGTATCCGATCGTGGTTCATGGGACACAGGCTAGAAGATCTCCAGTGGAATCGATCTTCAGATCTGTAAAGATCTATTGGTAATTCTTGATCTCCTTGATTTAATTTAATTAAACCATGTATGTGTACGTTTGGTATCCAACATCGATTGTGAGGACGATCCGCCTTCACTGGCGTGTTCCTTCAATTGGATCCGCTCCCTATATAGAGGAGGGATCACGTAAAAAAAAAATCCCCATGTGAGAAAAAAGAATGAATCATGTCCATCAGATCTAAAAAAATCAATGGTTGATATTGAATCAAGCAACAACTAAAATGCAATCAAGCAACAAAATAATCAAGCAACAACTAAAACACAATCAAGCAACATTGCAATCAAGCAACGACCTGAATACAATCAAGCAATGCCGTGAACGCAATCAAGCATCCTTCTCACTTTCTCACGTTAAGAGTTTACTCACTGGATCTGCTATATATATATATATATATATATATATATATATATATATATATATAGGGTTTAGATCTCATATTAAAATTCTTTAAATTAAAAATAAGAATAAATCTTGTTCATTAAATGTTTTTAAATGAACAGTTGAGATTAATTCTCGATTATTTAATTATTAATTTAATTATACCAAACGTCATTGAATTATTGAAATTAAAGGTTATTTTAGTCAATATTCCATGTAACAATTATTTGGTTATTTTCCAAAATATTATTATTTGATACATTTTTTATATTGCTTGATACATTCTATCTTATCACTTGGTTTATTGTATTTCATTGCTTGATGAATATATCAAGTTTTTTTTATTTAATATCCTCTCTCTTTATTATCACATTCTCTAAAACTACTACGAAACTTTAATTAATCATAACTCCGTCATTTGTAATTAATCAAATTAAATGTTTTTTTATTATCTTTCAAAAGAGATCGATATTGCATAGGTTTAGAGTATGGAAACATATCACCCAATTTAAGTAATAGATGAATCAAATAAAATTTAACGTATCAAGTAATAATATTATATGTATCAAGCTGTAAATATTTATGTATCAAGCAATAAAAATTATAAATAATAATTTAATAAATAACCGTACGGTGGAAAAATTAATTTATTTTAAAAATCACACTACATTAAAAATATTAATGATAGTCTATACCAACATTATCAATAATATATTCAAATATTAAATTATAATGTATCAAGCTATAAAATATAATGAAACAAGTTGCTATCATATTGACGGTATTCATTCATTATTATAGTAAATTTATATGAATTAATCAATAAAATAGTATATATCAAGCAATGATATATACAATATAAAGCAATGAAATATAGTGAATTAAGCAATGAATGAAAATGAATTAAGTAATAAAATAAAACGTTCAATTCATAGATAAAAATAAAGCAAGTAATAAAACAATGTGTACGAAATAAAATATACACATTCAAACAATAAACTATAGTGAATCAAGCAATTGATGAAAATGATTTATCAAGCAAGATGTTATAATGTATCAAAAACTGAAATATCAAGCAATATAATGAAGTGTATCAAATTTTAAGATACAATGTAATAAGCTATAAATTAGTATTTATCAAGTAAAACATATAATTATGTTTAAAAATAAATTAAAGGTTAAGATATAATAATAAATAAGATATATAATTAAATAAATATAATTATAATATACTATTTTTAAATTAAAAAAGACTTTATTGTTGGTGTATATATTAAAAAATGTAAACAATAAGTTAATATAAAATAATAAAAAATAAACGTGAAATAATAAACATGAGAGAATTAGAGAAAAAATCGCATGAAAATAAAAAGATAATATGTGAAATAATTGTAAGATTAAATGGACGAAAATATCCTTTAACTAAATCTTAAAAATTTTAAAATTCAAATATTGTAACTAATCCTAATCACTAATTTTATTTGATCTAATGGACAAGATTCATTCTTATTTTTAATATTCATATTTATTATTATATGATCTCATCCCTATATATATATATATATATATATATATATATATATATTAGTGATCATATAATAAAAGTTTTTCCCATGTTAAATGAGAAACAATCTGGATGATTAATTTTATTGATCCAATGGTTGTGGTGATTTAGGATTTATTAGATAAATAAGGTAATTAGGATATCTTAGTAATTTAGCATTTAAGTTTGAGTAACCGTCTTCTCTATTTTTAGATCTAAACATTCTCTCTCCTAATTTTCTCTTTCCTCCCATTATAATCAAACGATTATATCTTTCTCGATTAAAATCTATTTTTTACGAATCATATATAAAATTAAACGTATTTTTACGATGATTCATGTGATATCCATATTGAATATGTTAAATTTAGAAGATTCGCACGGAAATCTTGATTTTATATTCAGCTGGTATGTTGGTCCCTGATCAGAGTACGAAATAATATGCAATGGAAGTTTATGAACAGTTATATGCACTCTCAAAACAGGTAGTTCAGTTTAAAACTGGAGACTCAGTTTTGATCAACAGTTCAAAAGGACAGTTTGTGTTAGCCAGCAGTTTTAAGTAGCCAGTTTACAGTTATATTAAGTCAACAGTTATACGCTTCAACACTTTTAGAGAAGTGTTGAAGGTTTCAAAATACAATTGAAAATTGTATAATGCTTGAAGTAAGTAAAAATGTAAATGAGGCAGGATATTTATAGTGGTTCGGAGCTTTAAGTCATACATCCACTATTCAGAAATTAATCCAAAAATTCACTAAACAATGAAGATACAATCCTCACGATCTATAGCAAAATACTGTGAAAACCACCGTCCACAGCAGAATGGATCACTCGCCCAGGTGGTTGATCTTCACGCCTTCTTCAATTCCTCGAAGCCAGGTGGCACCTTGAAGTCTTCTCAGAACTGGTAGTCATCGGAAATGGATTGAGGACAAATCTCCCTTCTCCTTCTCTGGTGGGTGGATGATTAAGTTCTTCCTGGAACATACAAGGTTTGGCAGTAGCCCGTAAGAACCTTCTTCTTCTTAGAGAATCAGGCTGCTGTGTTCTTACTTGAAAAGTAAGAACACCTAGAAAGTAGACTAAGTTGAAAAACTTAATCCTCGTGTACACAAGGTCACACGGTGAATCTCTGAACATTCCTTAAGCAATAATGACTCGTGTTCAATAAATTAACCACGGGGTTAATGCCTTCACGCTTGAGAGCTTTAAATGCTTTGAGCCTTAAATTCGGCAGAGTAAGGGCAAGTTTGTAAGTGTTGTCTCTCTGCTTCTTCTGCTATTTATAGTTTAATCTATAGAAAACAGCCGGTAGAGACAATTCGAAGGATGTCCAATCAACGTCCATCTTTGTAAAGTAGACCTGCTTCTCTGCCTTTTCTGAATCACTACCATGCTTTTTGCAGAGTCAGTTTGTACTTGTTGTGTCAGACTCGAACAACATTGTACTTTAGTCATAACTGAGTGTATCTTCATTCCTTATAATTGAGTCTTCAATGCTATTTTCTGACTGTTCGGTATATTTTTTTTACGTGTTTCTTTGACGTGAAATTGTCCTGGTCTGAAACTGTGAGCGCCTCTCGATAGTTTCTTTATGAAAATTGTGTCCACAGTTTTCTTTGCTATACGATCCTTGACAGTTTAAAACTGTCTGCACAGTTTTTCTCGTCCAATACTCTGCACAGTTTTTTCTTCCATTATTCTTGACAGTTTTCTCGTCTGGACGGCTTCCACTTCAAAATTGTTCCACAGTTTTCGACAGTTTTCTTCTCCTAGACTATGAAAACTTGATCATCCTATACAAGGATTACATGAGATAATAACTCTAAGGCCTAAACTTTGGTATACAGTTTTGACACTCACAACATCAAATTAATGTTGCGATTTCTACGTCAATACCTAACAATTTCCCCCTTTTTGATGTTTTCAAAATTATACCTTCTAAGTCGAAAAGAAGATGCAGTTGCTATGAGTTTACAAGGTTTGGAAGTCTAACACTACTCAGAATTGTGCTCCTTCTAAAACTCGACCTACTCTAACCGATCTTCCCCCTGAATGGGAGAGATATTTCTCGATTAATACTAATTAGATTAGAGCAATAAAAGAATGCTGATCACACTGGAATATGTGAGTTCAGATAAGTATCAAGGTAAGAGACAATGAGCAGTTGTCTTCAAACCAACAGTTTTAGACCTTTCATTATATGTGTTCGGTACAAATACATGAAAAAATCAAAACTGCGGTAAAAGAAGAAACAAAACAATTCAAAGGTTACTCAGTTATGACTGAGATTTGTCCTTATCCTTTTCCTTGTCTTGGTTTGAAGAGTCTGCATTTTTCGGCTTTGAAGTAGCAGCAGAGGTCGGGGTTCCAGCTTGCATGGCAAAGCTCTTGGCCATATCCATCATTAGTTTCATCTCCTGCTCGCTGGCTTGCTGCATGCACTCCAACTGCAATTTGATCTGTTCATCTCGCCTCCCCATCAACTGCAACTGCAGCTTCACTTGTTCATCTCTCATTTCTTCCCCCTTTTTGAGAAAATAAAAAATTGAGACAATGGATGACTGGATTTGTTGGTTCATTTCCTGTCTCATAGCTTCAAGGGTTAGATGAGGTGTTGCCACAGAGATGGGATTGGGAGACAATGTTCCTTCAAAAGCAATGAGTGCTCTTGAGTCTCCGCCGGTTTGGCTTTGAGATGTTGCAGTAAACAACTCTAGTTGTTGATGCGCAATATTGTCTGCTTTCTCGTCCTCTGTTTGCCTGATTGCTGCTGCTTCTTCATCATTTCTTGTCTTCTCTGCAGCGGCCTCTTCTTCTCTTCGTTTTATTTTAGCAGCAGCTGCTTCTTCCACTTTCCTTCTCAGTTCAACTATTGATTCTTCTTTCAACCGTTTTATCTCAGCAACTGCCGCCTCTTCTTCTATCTTTTTCTGCTCAGCGGTAGTGGCAGCGTCTTCTTCTTCCTTTCATTTTAGAGTAACTTCTTCTTCTTCTTTTTGTGCTAGCTCAGCTGCTTCTATTCTCTTTCGCTCAGCTTCCTGATCCAATCTCTGCAATTCTGTGTAGGAACTTGATTTGTAAAAAGAAATCGGACAATACTCGCTTGCAAACAAGCTCCAGTGCTCTCTGAGCAGTTGTTGCAAGAGTTATTTCGTGAGAAAATTGGATCGCCTGAGCTAAGGCTTCTTCATCTTCTTTCCTCAGCTTCTCTTCCTATTCTTTTCTCAATCTCTCAAGCTCCTTTTCTTTTGCTTCTTCAAGGTCCAAGAGGTTCTCCTAGAACTCTTCGACTTTTGCATTTAGTTTCAGTTGAAGAACATGTAGTCTCTCTAGGCCAGTGTGGCATTCACCGATCTTTCTTTCTATGCGCTCTAGGGTAGACTCTCCTCTGTCTTTGCTAACATCTTCTTCTAAGGGGTTAACCTGCTTAGTTCCCCTAAATCCAAGAAGTGAATGTCCTCCTGTTCTTCACCAAGAGTGGATGCCTCTTTCTCTTCCGAATCTTCTGAGGCAGTCCGGCCATCCTCAGGTTGTTCTCTCCTTAGAGATGTAGTCCTCTCAGAATCTGATGAGCTGCATAAAATATCTTCATAAGTCATCGGCTCATCTGTTGATTGAACTCCTTGAGCTGCAAGCTGTAGGCGTTCGAATGCCTCTTCTAACAAGATGTCTGGGTTCTGAATTGCTTCATGTGGGCGGGAGGATTTTCCAGCTCCTTCAAGTGTATCATCAAATAGAAGTTTCTTGGAAACTCTCGTCATTGAAACCTCAAAATCTGCTCCTTCCTCTTCTTGGATTGAGGTTCCTCAACAACTGTATGCTTGCCTTTCCTGGCACGTTGTAATCCTTCTTCTAGGTTAGCTTCTATCTGCTTCCTTTTCTTCCTTTGCTTCCTTTCATTTTGGTCAATAGTTTGAAACTAAACAGTTTTCTTTTTCGGCTGAGCTGAGGTGCCAGTTTTCTTGGCCTTCTTGGCACCCTCGATAGTTCGAACTGGAGGAAGAGCAGCGAGACTCTCAGTCGTCTCAGCATCTACCTCCTTATCACCAAAACTATCGTGCCCTTCATCATCGCCATTGTTTCCAACATTGTTGTCAGTTCTTTGGATTGAACGATAGACTGGATTCTTTGGTGGGATGAAATCTGACGGTATGAGATCTTCCTTCTCACGTTGAAGACCTAGAATGTTCTCAAGAAGGTAGCTGACCTTCAATCCAAAACTGACACTCGAAGAAACTTTGCCATCCTTTCTGATGCCTCTGTTTTTCTTTGCATTCTCCAACAAACGTCCAAAAATGTGGCCTGCTCAGTTTCCTCCTGGGCAATCATCAAGAGCCATCATCAAGGCGTATTTTGGATGGCTTAACATGTTGGTTTTGTATACTGAAAGCATTTAATACAATAAGTAAACGATTGAGTTTTCTCCTATCTGTTAAACAAACTTACATGCACATAACAATGGTATCCTCTTGTCTCACCGATAGGGATGATAATACGGCATGTTGTAGATCGCAGAAGACAGTATGATCACTTGACCTAGTGAGATATAAATATTATCACAACCGAGACAGTGTTGAGGATACATCTGTCCAGATGTCTGCAACATAGTCGAAAGAAGTAATCTGTCTTGGTTACTTGATATACTGGTACGCAAGGGTGGCGTATTGATAGGACCACATTGAGATGTATTTGTCCGTCTAACATCAGCGAATACAAGATCTCGTTCTTGATTGAGTCCAAAACCTAACGAAGGTTCAGGGGTATGCACAGATTGACTGTTGCTTTGATTTGCCATGGTGGAGAGCCTAAGTAACGTGCTCGTATATCCGCATTTTGGGTAGCAGCAGTTCGTGTAATACAGCCTGAGACTGAACTTAGGTAATCATATCCGAGTAATAGGATGGGGACATTCCCTGAGGAGCTCAATAATATTCATCGTGCCAAAGTCCTGCAGGCTAATTAAGTTCAGGCACGAGTGATAAGGTTTGAGTGGTACTACTCAAGAAAATACGATATTAATTAATTGTAGGTAGAGCTTGTCAAAAGCTCCGATTAATTAATGAATGTCCGGTAACCTTAAATATGGGGATTCTCAGATAAATGCAGCCCATTCTCACAACGTGGCAATAAAGGGGTAGGTCAGTATTAATTATGTGGTGAAAAAGAATTAATATTAATTAATTAATTGTGTCCTGGGTAGTGGACATGGGAATTAATTAATTCATATGCCCACTTTATTAATTGCATTAGATCCCATGTCTGGCCCAATTTTATATGCTGAAAAAAGGCCCAGTAGCCCATTAGGGATAAAACCCTAGGTCTATAAATAGACCTCCCTCTCTCTGAAACCCTAGCCACTTTGATCATAATTCAAATCAGTCAAAACCCTAGGGAGAGAGAGAGAGTTGGGCGGTGCCAATGTATAAGGGGAGGAAAAGGATTTTGACTCCGGTCTACGCTTTACAGATCTGTGGAATCCTCACCAGTAGCAGATTTGAGCAGCTATGGGATACAAATTTGAAGATCTGATCTAGAGAACAAGATTTTTTCCTTTATTTTTTTCTTTGTTTTCGATTAAATCTAGAAATGATATTACTAATTTCTATTTCCGCAGATTTATTTAAATTGCGTGGTTGAATTAAAATTGGATATTCAAATGCGAAAGATCGGATCAGACTCTACGGAATAACAGTAATTCCTCTCATTCATGCATTAAATTCATAGGAGCATGCTAGGGTTTATGAATTGTATATCTTATTCAATATCCATGAATGGTCCTACTTATTTGGATTTGGTGATTCGGTTGACGTAAAATCCCTAGAATTGGTATCAGAGCCATGTTCCTGTTTTAGGGCTCTATTGAGTACGATTTATTCATTATGCATGTACAAATTTTTATTGTCGTGGATGGTTTTTGTTCCTCGTGGCAACCCGTTTGATGTAATCCGCGGTGGTTTATCCGTGTTTATATTAAATCTATTTTGTAAAATCACGAGAAAATCCATGATTAGAATTTATAGGAAAAATTGTAATAGATTAGTTTATTGTAATTTTTATTTTTGAAATCTGTAAGTGGGATGGGACGATGAACAAGACAAAGACCGGTGGGACGAGGGCAACACGCACGGCGGCAGCAGGCGGCTGCACGCATGCGGTCGCACAGAACAACGCCAGCGCGGCGCGCACGGCGGCAGCCTGGCTGCTCGCACGTATGGCCGCAGGCGGCGGCGGGCGGCGCACGGCGGCAGCCTGGCTGTTGGGAATTATTTTGGTAATTCTCCCTTTAAGATCAAATTTGTAATAGGTTTTGTTGAATCAAAGCCTTAGCATTTGGTCGATCATTGCTGAATTCTAGCATAATCTAGCAACTCCTGTAATGTCCTGTATAGGCTAAGTATTGAGTTGTAATAGATTAGGTTGCTAGAAGTATTTCTAGCACATTGCTAGAGAAGGCTAACACTTGCTAGAAGTCAAAGAGATAGCAGAATGCTGGGGAGTCAGCATTCGCTGACACATAGCAGATTGCTAAAGGCATTAGCAATCCGGAGTCGAAGGAATCAGGAATAAGAAGAGCAACTGCTGAGAAGTCAGTAGTCCGATATCTATCTAGCAGATTGCTAATGAAAGCTAGCAGATCATTTCGAAGGAGCTTAGCAAAGTAAGACAACTAACAACGATTGCTACACTACCGTTCTGACAACCGTACGCACAAGGACAAGACTTTCCAGAAGTAGCTCAAAAACCACTGTACGAAGCCAGAAAGGACAGTGAAAGTCGAACCACTCTTGGACAAGGAACCGTTGTGTCTAACCGGTATGGAGATTCAAAGTTGGAATCTCCAGGTATAAAAGACAAGTCTAGAAGTGAGAGACGACTATTGCTCATTCAATACACAAAAACATTCTAAAGAGATTCCTAAGACCAAAACAAAAAGCTAAAGAGCAGTTAGTTGAAAGCCAACATTCGAAAGATATTGAAAGCCTTCAACAACCAGAGTGTCCCTATTGATTATCTGACACTCCATTGAAGAGATTCCTTGACTTTGATCAAGATTCTTCAATCATTGGGATACCTTCCTTTATTGGAAGCATCCAACAATCAATTCTCTGAAAAGGTTTTGACTAGGACGGGCGTCTAGCCGCAATCGAAGTAAAGTTTGAAGGATCTATAAATCTTCCACAGTAGCAAAGGCGAGTTTCACGAAGGTGTGCCCTTGTCTCTGTCGGAACTACGCCTGAGGAGTTCGGAGTAATGGAGGATAGTCGTGAAGTAGCCGGGTCGAAAGCTCACTGCCTACTTTACCTAATAGGCGAATCCTTGTATTCCGTATACTTAGTGAATTCTTGGTGATTCGGCTAAGGAGTGGACGTAGATCTTTTGATCGAACCACTATAAATACTATGTCGTTATTGTGTTTACCGTTTTATTGCTTAGTATTTGTCTGTGATTTGAAACCTAGCAACAGAGTTGCTAGTGTATATCTGCAAGAAACCTAAGTAAAGTTGAGCTAAACAATCTTTGAAAAGAACTTAAACTGCAAGTGAATGTTTAAATCTTCCGCTGTAATTCGTGTGAGTATAGTGTTATCACCAAGATGACTATGATCTCAGGGACCAACACTAGCTGCGCGCGCGTGCGGCGGCGGGCAGGGCGGCAGCGGCGGTGGCTGTCGTTGGCGGCTGCTGCTCCTGCGGCGGTGGTTCATGTTTTGGCGGTTGGCCCAATTCGATGTAAATCCCGAGGGTTTGCAGTTGAGTTGTGGGGCTAATTTTCAAAACACAAATCCTTAGACTTGGTGGTTGAGAATATAAAGGCCCTGGAAGATTTGTGAAGATTTGAAGAAGATTTGGAGTTATCCAAATTTGAAATTCAAATTTTAATTTTTGTAATAGATAGAATTATTTTATTTTTTCTATTTTGTGGGGCCACGAGGAATTTTTGTTTGTCTTAATTGTCCTCGTATGATTTATGTGATTTATTAATTTTGCAATAAGCATGAGTAGATAATAGGAAAAACATGATTTACTGCTTTCATTATTTACAATTTAATAAGCATGCTTATGTAATTAATTTCTTGTTGGATTATATTTTGGGAATTTTTGGGCTTGTTTAATTACATGCAAAAATTTGGAAAATATAATGACAATGAAATTATCTGTGTGCGCATTTAAGAAACCTTTTCAAATAAAAATACTAAGCGGATTTTTTTTGAATCAATAGACATCGACAAAGCGGTCCTAGGCTGTAAGTGTATATCTCGCTTTAGTAAACATCTACAAGTGTAGCTTGCTCATTCTTGGAGGTGCATGGGTACATTTGTTTGGATTTCTACACAAAGAATTTGAATTATGTGAATAGTGGGAGGGTTTTACTTAAACGTCTACGAGTGTAGCTTGCGTAGATCTCTTTCATAAGTATTCTAGGATTGATTTAAATTTTAGATAACAAAGGCTTTAAGGACTGTTTGGTATGGTTACGTGCCATGCTAAACTGTCTCTTCTGGCTGGAGTTAGAGTTGTTAATCACTTAGAAGCATCTGAGGATATAATGCAGTTGCTGCTTCCCTGTTCTTGAAAGATGGCTTGGCCTAAGTTTTATCACTAATTATTAATTTCTAGTGTCTAAAGGTTCCTGACATGGTATGAAATTAAAGAACTGGGGCTTAAAACTTGTAGTTCTGGTTGAGGGTGACATCGTAAATGTCTACGAGTGTAGCTTGCGGTGGGAACTCTTGGGCTATTAGTGGAAACATGTGTATTCGATTTATGAAAAGGTTTTCAATGCATTTATTTTCGAAGTTCTGCATGTAAGTTCTTATTTAAGATTCGTTATTGTTTCAGAAATGTCTATGTCTACTGTTTATCATATTCTTGCTCTCAATCCCTTAACTGGACCGAACTTCCCTGAATGGAGTTTTTGCATCAGACACATCCTTTATCTTAAAAACCAAACATATGTTCGTTTCATGGATCCACTATTGCGTACTTATGATGAGGTCTGTGAACTTGAGCTTGAATTTTATGAGAGATGGAAGGATGCTGATGAGTTCGCCTTTTGGCTCATCACGGGTTCTCTATCTAGAGAATTAAAGCACAAGTATGAGTATCTCGAAAGGGCTGAAGAGATCTCGAAAGAACTCTCGACAGCTTATGGCAATGTGGAGCGGACTATCAACTATGGAATTGTGCACAATCTTGTGTGCAAGAAGATGGTTGAAGATAGTTCGGTGACAGCGCACATGATGTCCATGATTGAGCTCATGAGACAGTTCACTGTGCGGGGTGGTAATATCAGTGCGCAAGGCGAGATTGATATCATCCTGAATTCTCTTCCGGAATCTTATTATGACTTTAAGGTAGTTTTTGCTGCAATGGGAGAGTATGCTCTGCCTGAGCTACTTGAGGACCTTGTAGTGGAGCAATTTTTCATGCGAGCACGGAAACCTGTTCTGACTGTTTCCAGTACTTGTTCGACAACCTCTAAGGTTAGAGATGATGGTGCTGAAAGCAAGTTAAGGAAAACATGCAGTGATAGCAAGTCAAGGAAGGGGAAGAGAGTCAAGGTCACTCCAAGAAAAGACAGGTGTGCTGGGTGCGGAAAGGTGACTTGTCCAAATGCTAAGGGACAAGGTACGTCATTTGCATTTGTAACGGAAACATGTTTAGCATCAGTTTCTACTCATTCGTGGATAGTGGATACTGGAGCTACTGATCATGTTTGTTACATTTTGCGGGGGTTCACAACGAGGAAGGTGCTGAAGAATGATGAGGTTACCATCTCGATGGGGAACACAGCACAAGTGAGTGCAGCTGCCATTGGAGATTTCACCTTGTACTTTGATGATTATGTTTTGATTTTGAGAGGTGTTTTATATGTGCCGTATTTTCGGCGGAATCTTATTTCAGTTTAAACTTTATGTTGATAGATATTCAGTTATTTTTTATAGTGGTGTTTCTATCATTGGTAATAACGGTGTTATCTATCGTGGGATGGTGAATTACTCTCTCTATGTTATTAACTGCAATCATAAGTCTTCCGCAAGTATTACATTAACTCATCCGTAATTGATAATCCTAGAAAGAGAAAACCTACTTCTTCTGGTGAGGATCTTATATATCTCTGGCACTTGAGACTCGGTCACATAAGCT
Source organism: Plectranthus barbatus (assembly GCA_026898455.1). Taxonomy (NCBI): domain Eukaryota; kingdom Viridiplantae; phylum Streptophyta; class Magnoliopsida; order Lamiales; family Lamiaceae; genus Plectranthus; species Plectranthus barbatus. Next base: position 81,570 of record JAPKLW010002064.1, read on the forward strand.
TGAAGCGGATTCAGCAACTTGCAGACGACGGTACATTGGACTTAGTCTGGCCTATACTTTATCAAGTCTGCGAATCCTGCATCGAGGGCAAGATGTCTTCTAGGCCTTTCAAGGCTAGTCAGTCTCGAGCAGAGGAAGTGTTAGAGTTGATCCATTCTGACTTATGTGGCCCCATGTCCACACAGGCTCGTGGAGGTTATGAGTACTTCGTCACTTTCATTGACGACTACTCAAGAAACGAATACGTTTACCTGCTTCGCTACAAGTCTGAATGTTTTTGAGAAATTCAAAGACTTCAAGGCTAAGGTAGAAAACAAGGTCGGGAAAATTATCAAGTCACTGCAATTTGACCGCGGTGGCGAATACCTCAGTAACGAGTTCCTGCAGTATTTGTCAGATCATGGGATTACATCCCAGTGGACTGCACCGGGTACTCCCCAGGAAAACGGTGTAGCTGAAAGAAGAAATATAACTCTTTTAGAGATGGTAAGATCAATGATGAGCTAAGCAAGCTTACCCATTTCGTTTTTGGGATATGAATTGGAAACAGCGGTTTAGGTATTGAATGTGGTGCCTTCTAAATCAGTTCCTTAGACACATGCTGAGCTCTTCCTTGGTCGCAAACCGAGTTTGTGCAAGTTCAGAGTATGGGGTTGTCCGGCACACGTGCTGACAAAGGAACCTGATAAGTTAGAAAGCAGGTCCAAAGTAATGTTGTTTATAGGGTCGCCCAGGCAAACGAAAAGTGGATACTTTTACTGTCCTGAGAGTCAGAGAATCATTGTTAGCACCAACACTAGATTCTTGGAGGACGAGTATGTGAGCAACCACAAGTCAAGGAGTGATATTGTGCTTCAAGAAATTGAAAATGAGAATGCGAATCCAAGGGAAGGGGAACGTGCAAATGTGGGTGCACCTGTGAGAGGTTCAGCACCACAAGTGCGTTCTTCAATGCAAGGTGCAGAACCACAAGTTACTGCACCTACTGCTGACACAGCACCGATGCCTCGTCGCAGTGGGAGAGTTATTTTCCAGCCGGAAAGGTATATGTTCGTGGGTGAGTCTTCTGACTTGAGCCCGAAAGTCGGACATGAGAACTCTGACCCACTGACCTACAAAGAGGCAGTGCAAGACAAAGATGTTGAAAAATAGCGTATCGCCATGGATTTTGAGATTGAATCCATAACTGCTATGGATGTATACCAGAAAACTGAGCTGCCGAATAGCTTTCGAGCTATAGGGTGCAAGTGGGTATACAAGAGAAAGACAGGGGCGGATGGAGAAATTACGACTTTTAAAGCCAGGCTGGTGGAAAAGGGTTATAGTCAGAAAGAGGGCATAAACTATGACGAAACCTTTTTACCCGTAGCCATGCTCAAATCCATTCGATTACTCCTTGCCATAGTTGCGCATATGGACCTCGAGATTTGGCAGATGGATGTCAAAACCGCTTTTCTAAACGGTTACCTTGAAGAAGGTAGGGACATCTATATGCAGCAACCCGAGGGTTACATACGCAAGGGCGAAGAACATCTTGTCTGGAAACTTAAGAAGTCCATGTACGGACTTAAGCAAGTTCGAGGTCGTGAAACTTGCGTTTCAACGATGTGATTAAATCCTATGGATTTGCACAATTTGAAAACGAAAGTTGTGTTTATTGACTTTATGTCAGTGGGAGCGTGGTTTTCCTTGCACGATATGTGGATGGCATAATCCTATTTGGAAACAACGAGGGAGTGATCGGAAATCAAGAGTTGGTTATCCTAACAATTCCAAATGATGGATTTGGGAGAAGTTGGGTACATCCTTGGGATTAAGGTCTAACAGGATCGCAAGAGAAGGATGTTAAGCTTATCCTAGGCATCCTATGTGGATACTGTGATGGCCCGGTTTAGCTTGCAACTTGCTAAGAAAGGCTTGCTACCTTTCGGACATGGCGTTCATCTTTCTAAAAGGCAGTGTGATAAGTTCGTTATTTCGCTAACTTATCATGGGGTTTTTTTCCAAGTTTGTGTTCAAGACACGCGATTATGATTTATATTTATGCAT